>JANBQS010000094.1:0-37571 GCA_027577415.1 Coemansia sp. RSA 922 | reverse complement strand
GACGAGCGCGAGGCCCTGTCCAAGGAAGTCGAGCACTGGCAAGGAAAGAGCCAGACGTTAGAGGAGACCTTGGCGACCCTAAAATCCGAGAGCGCAGGGATTGAGGCCGACGCGCGGTGGGAGAACGCGAGACTGGTGACTGACAAGCTGGCGCTAAGGGACGAGCTGCGACGCGCCGAGATTGAAATGGCTGCCGCCGAAGACGCCAAATCCAAGCTGTTGGATTTGTACGAAAATCTGCAGGGGTCGCATGCCAGTCTCGACGCAGTGTACGAGGAGCTTCTGGCGGCCTACCGCATGCTCAAGGACCGCTACGGCCAGCTAGCCGAGGACAATATTGAGCTGGGCCACCGTGTCGAAGACTTGGATGCACTGGCAGCAAAGCGGCAAGCGCAGACCAAGGAGCTCAAGGCCGGGATGGCGGTGATCATCAGTGACCGCGATCTGCGGATAGAAGAGCTTGAATCTCAGCATGCGCAGGCGTATGAGGCTCTGGAGTCACAGTTGGCAACCGAATCGCAGCGCGCCAAAGAGCTAGATGCGCGGACAGCCCAGCTAGGCGCGGATAACAAGGCGTTATCGGCGTCGCAGTCTGAGGCCGTATCGGGTCTACAGGCCACCATCAGCGACCTCACAGCAAAGCTGGAGGATGCGCAACGCCAGGCTGCCAGCGAAATCGCTGCCCTCACATCCTCATTGCGCGCTGCTGAGCGGCAGAACAAGAGGCTGGACGCCGAAAAGGCCAAGCTAGTCGAGAAGGTCGATGAGCTGGCAGCAGATACTGAGATCCAGGCCGAGCACTCGGCGCAAGAGGCACAGTGGGCAAAGGAGCGTGAGCAGCTGTTGCGCCAGATCAGTCGCCTACAGCAGACGGCGGCCAATGCTGAGCGACGGGAGGCAGAGTTGCGTGAAGAGAGCGAGGCGCAGTGGACCGCCTGGGAGACTGAAAAGTCTCGCAACCACGAAAAGTACCTCAAACTCAAGGACCGCTTCAGAGAGGCTGTCGAGTACGCGGCCGATGTCCAAGTCAGACTGGACGACGAGCGTGAGCGCATCGAGCCAGTAGCAGCACCCACTCGCCCCACGCCTGTAGCAGTTGTTGCAAGCGTCGAGCCAGTCGCTGAAGACGATGATACTCCTGCTGGGCCGATCAGCAAGGCCAAGCCCAAGTCCAAGGCTAAGCCCAAGCAGCCGCCGCGCCGCAAAGCCCAGCCCAAGGCCGTGCCCGCTCCAGCTCCAGCTCCTGCCACTTCTGCAGAGCCAGCAGAAGAGAGCGAGGTAGACATCAGCCTCGTAGAGATAGCACCACCAGCCCCTACTGCTACTCGAGCAACCGGACGTTCGCCACCGACACGCCGCACGGGCGGTCGCAGCAAGAGAGTACAACCGAGCTACGCCGAGCCTGAGATCGACGACATTGACACCGGCGGTCAGGCTAACGGTGGTGGCAACGAAAGCGATGACTCTGAGATTACGTTCAACATTGCGCCGCCCCCAGCTCCAGCTCCAGTTGCTGTCAGCAAATCATCTGCGCCTAAGCGGGGTGGCAATGGCACAAGAGCTCCGCGACGCAAAAAGTCGGTAGCAGAGCTGAGTGCAGAGCTGCATACTCAGCCAGCACGCAAACGGGCCACATCTCGCGCTGCAACGGTTGTTGTTGGTGCCGAAGTCGCCGCCCTATCGATTAGCGACACTGTCGACGAGCCGCCGGTTCGGAGACCATCGCCCAAGCGCAAGCAACCTGGGGTGGATGCAACCACTGCCTTTGCACTGCCTGTAGTCGAATCCAGCGAATCCAGCGAGGGCGCGGTGGGGCTCAAGAAGAAGCGTAAGCTCAATCTCTCTCGCATGCGCAGCCTCATGGGCATCACAGCAGACAGATCTGCCGCTCCTGCGGCCAGTGCGCTGGCTGTCAAATTCGCAGTACCCAGGATCCGGGCTGCTGCTAATGCCACCATGCCTACTTCTCTGTCGGCCACCTCCCATGGCGCCGAGTCGGCTGATTCTGACTGAGACCCACGCTCACTCGCAGGCCCTAAACCCAGCAGGGCGCCTTGCATCACCGCCTCTATATTTCTCTTTCTCTCTTTTTTTATTTTTGCTCTCCCTCGTGTGTCATTTTTATAAATTCCTAATTCTACTCTTTTCAGTCATGGCGCACGGTGTTCAGAAGAGAGCTATTGTCTTTGTCGCCAACGGCACCGAGGAGATGGAGGCTGTTATCACCAGTACGTACACACGCCATGGGCCAGATCAACGGCCATTATTGTACGCAGAGAGCTAAGCTACTTTTCTCTGAGATATCTATCCCTGTAGTCGACGTACTCCGCCGTGCTGGGATCCAAGCACTCGTGCTAGCTGCCGAGATCAGTACCGGTCACGTTGTATGTAGTCGCGGCGTCAAACTAGTGCCCGACGCATACCTAGGCGACGATTCAGTGAAGATTACCACCTACGACGCCGTAGTTATTCCTGGAGGTGCTGAGGGTGCAGCAACGCTATCTGAGAACCCTCAGGTGCGATCGATACTTGCTGACTTTTATGCGCAAAAGAAGCTCGTGGCTGCCATATGCGCTGGCTCGCTCGCAATAAAGGCTGCGGGCATTCAAACCAAAGTGTCCCAGCCATTGCGTCTTACTTCGCATCCCTCGGTCAAGGACCAGCTTGAGCATGACTTTCTCTATAAGGATGAGCGAGTTGTAGTCGATGGCAATCTGGTCACCAGCCGCGGACCTGGAACTACTTTTGAGTTTGCTCTGAAACTTGTATCCATACTGGCAGGCGAAGACAAGATGAATGAAGTTGCCACTCCAATGATGCTCGCCTAGTATTTTGTTATATATATTTGTATTGTTGATGAGTCAACAGGTATCTGAGCCGTATCAAGATGGGAAGGAGCTGATCTGGATCCGCCCCAAGTTTGGAAGCTATATGCCCTTGGATAGATCAAAGTACATGCGGCCACCATTAGAGTCATCATCGTCTTCGCTGTCATCTTCTGCGCCCTCGCCAGGCAGCGCCCTCTTAAGCGCCGGATCTATGGCGCCCAGTCCCTTCAAGTAGTCCTCGACATCCTTTCTCTTTGTCCTCATGCCGCCAAACTTGTCCAGGCGCACCAACTGTCCGCGCATATCTCCGTTGCCATACACCAGCAAGGTCGGCAGATTGGCGTCGGGGTAATTGTGGATACACTCTACGGAGATGATCTTGACAAACTTTGTTGCGCGGTACTGCTGAGCCAACTCTCCCAGGAATCTGTTCATCAGCTTGCACTCGGGGATACTGTCACGGAACAAGTGCACGACGATCCACGAGTCCTTGCTGGCTTCGGTAACTTCCCGTTTGTAGTCAGGCTCTGAGATATACGTGAGCTCGCCGAACCTTTCCTTGTCTGCCTGCGCCTTGATCTCTGCCAGGCGCTGCTGCCGGTAGTGTGCTAGAACCTGGTCGTCTTCTTCGTCCTCAAGTTCGGCTAGTTCGTCGAGGTCGAGTCCCTCGAGCCGCTCGCTCTCCTCCTCCTGTGCCTTTGCAACCGCAGAGTCGTAGATGTCGTTCTGCGTGATCTTTATTTGCTGGGGCAGGATTCCATGCTTGCGCAAGATATCGTTCCACTCGGTGTCCTCTTCGGGGTTCATTCCTCGTCTATTTTTCCAAAGGTGTAGCAAAAGGTAGAGTCAATTAAAAAAAATAGAAACAGTTTGATAAACCGTTAATGGGGTTGGCGGAAATTAGAAAATATGATGGCTATAAAGTCACTGTAGCTGAGCCCTGTATGGGCACAGATCAGCGAACCGTAATCTGACAAATACACGTCATATGTCACCGACATGCCATCACATATTGTCGAATGCATATGGTAATAGTATTGGAGAGCAAAAGTGAAAAGTTGTTTCAGTGAATTGGAGACAAGCGGCGCTAGGCCTTGTGGCTCTGGTGAGATGTTTTTGACATCGTCCTCATGACTGGCCCAGTTTGAGGTGCTTCAATCTTCCTACGCCTCTTTGGAGGGCGGTCTGTCAGGGATGGTGCTCGAGGCCTCACTTTGGCTACACTTTTGCAATTGAGCCCATCTGTATCCAGCGCAGAAAGCGTCACCCTATCCCAGATAATGACATACATTTCTTGCCTTGTTTCCGTCAGATGGCCAACCCTTGTGACACAAGGCTAAAGGAGGATTGTGAGGGGAAATAAAGAAACAGGCGTTCTCGCAAACATTTAGATTGAGCTCTCCCACTCCAAAATGCTTTCTATATAGGCAAAAAATATCACCTGATAAAGGGACAGGAAAATGTATTGTGAAAAAAACCACCTTTCTCAAGACAACCCCATTGCATCTCCGCAATACGTGACATGCTTCTATTGCTTGAATAACGTTAATATTATGCACCATATATCGCTATTATTTAGACAAGTTCAATTGTAGTATAAGCAGCGTTGCCGATATGCTAGCTTTTGGATGATAATAAAATACATGTACTTGTGATTATCATGTGCGTAGAGGACGAGGGCTCATGGTTTACAGACAGCTTTCGTATCAGCAAGCAGAACTCATTCACTCACTGGTGTATAGCTTGCGATTATAAAAGTAGCCAACCGCCCTACATTCTCGAGTGTTTTATATCTAACTTTGGTATAACTAGCAAAATAACATCTATTGTTTTATTGAGGCAAGTAAAAATGTCCATCCCCACCGACAGCAAAATCGAAGCCGAGATCTCGAGTTGGCTCAGGGGGGGCCATCCGAGGCCGTGGGACGAACGACTTGGTCGCCGGGTCAACGCGACTAAATGACGCTCCGTTCGTCCCCTTCTACGACTACCAGGGAAATCCAGGAGCTGCCCCCTCTATTCTACCACCTCCAACACCACTACCAGTTAGGAGGCCCGAACCTTTTGTCGTTCTCTTTGACCCCGAAGAGCGCCCACGTAACACTCCTGTTGAAGTTAATCGTGACCAGGGGGCGCAGCTGCTAGTTAGACACGAAGACGTTGCTGAGGACGTAGAAAATGAGTATGAAAGAGAGAATGCGCGGCAGCAGGGACGTGAGGTCAATTCAAGTGGCCAGCGTCCTATGAATCCTCGACGGACATTTGGTGTGCGCGAGAATAACACAGAGCTTTAGAGATAATAGCTATGTTTATTGTTGGTTTAAATTGAATGACAATGTGTCGATTATTATTGTTAGGAAATACTCTCACTGAGAAGAAAATAGCCGCATAAATGACGGCAGAACATACCCCATTTGACTGTAGCTAATTTTATTTTCTGGTACGCCACACTATGCGCAAGGTATTTATGTACTAGGTATTACGTATTTTATTTCTGTCCGTGGGTAAGAGAAAGATATTTTTAATTGAATTATAGATTTTTGGCTTTAATTGTCGCCATTAATGAGATATATGATATTTGCTATAGAGTGAGCGATGTAAGCGTGACGAGTAGTGCTCATATCCACGCAAGGCAAGGGCCATTTTCATTTGTGCCATGAACGACCCATGCAGGCGGTACTCTAGCGCAGAGTGGTCAAAATTAGGGCAAATCAGCGCCAGCAGTAGTACACACGTAACGGCATCCTTGGAAGGGTCTTTCTCGCTGTACTTGAAGATCCAGCGCCGGAATCGCTTGCACATCGAGGTATACGTCGAACACATGTACATAGGGAGCATATCTAAATTGACTCCAGCAGGCATGGCACCAAGGCTTATCGACATAGTATGCAGATGTGTGAGAAGTGGAAGCGACTTGATTAACACCAGGGCGTCCCAAAGACACATGCTTGTCAATGGCAATCGCAGGACCCGAATGCTGGTATGCTCGCCAAGCAGTGATAGCACAGGCTGAAACGTCAGATTAGCCGGCACGCCGTAGATTATAAGCTCAGATAGTTCAGGTGCCATATCTAAGACAAACTGCGTGTATTCGACAGAGGTGGCAAAGGGGGTCGGTATGAGATCTCGCATTTCTCCAACCTCGACACTCTGCAGCTTCAAATTTCTGCTAGGCGAGAACACGTCGTACTCCTTAACCATGGCTACCATTTCGGGGTCCAACATCATACTTAGATATTCGAGTGTGGCTGCGTTGCCCCTGAACAGCGTGTCGTCGCCGAATGGATATTCCCCCTTGACATACAGGCGCTGAAGTCCGGGAAAAAAAGATACACCGCCAAATACCGGCCGCTGCGATAATCGTAGTTCCCTATGGTATTCTAACTTCAAAGTATGCAAGCACGGGTACTCTGCGTAATTGCCATCGCTATCTTGAACGAGACCAGATATGTCCGTCGTCTGGTGCATTTTAATGGCGAGAATTTGAAGCGTCGACGCACTCTGCCGCGCCAGCTGCACAGCCTCGTCGCTGCTGTTAAAGCAGGTGCAATTGATGTGTACCAAATTGCGAACATTGTCTAACTGCAGCTCCATGGGCGTTGTTTCGATGTGGGTGTTGTACTCGATGCGGCTAGCCAGCTGGAATAACTGTGAAACCAAGCTGCTAAAGTCTTGAATCGTGCTTTGAGAACGGTAGGGGCTGTACTCGTGAACGGCAACATTGACTTTGTCAAGCCTGGGCGCCATCTCCTTGACCCGCTGCACAAGGGCGCTAATATTGGTATTAGTCCTTGACCGACTTGCCACAATATAATTACGCCGACGCCACGGAGGTGGGATAAATGTAAATGTAAGCGAACGCACCAGCGGAAATGAGCATCCAGTGTAGGGCCCACTAGAGAGCATCTTCAGTGCCTGGCCGGAGCAGATACCCGGCATACTCAACTCAATCTTGAGGTTCTTGGCAAAATGACGTGTGGGTTAGCCAAGCTCTTTGGGGCGGAAAGGCCACGAGGTTTGCGCAGCTTTCACTATGTCCGTTTTGTCGATAAGCTGCAGACAGAGAGCGCGACAGTAGCGCAGCTGAACTATGGCGCGAAAGTTGGAACAAGTCCACAGGAGAGCCATATGGCGGGCCATGTTTTCCTTGGAGTCGTCATATTCATCATAGAGAAGGCCATGGTTGCGACCGGGAATGTAATTGACCACCATCTGGACGACGTGAGGTGGGAGCGTCTGAAAGGGCGACAAGGATGACATCGCTTATAGCAACAATAGATACAGATATAATTAAGCAACAAAGGTGGCGATGCAGAAAGAAGAGATGAGAGAATGGCAGTTCTAAACTGCCCAGGCAATCGCAGCGCCCTGCAGGGGAAAATAGATCGGCGCAATGTTTTGTATTGTGGTTAATTCGATATAACTGTTCTAGCTGTTGGGGGGTGCCACTCTATGCTATGCCATTGGCTTTGCTCTTCGCCAATGATTGCAAGAGGCCAAACTCGCCGCTGTTCTCGCACAGCCAGCGGAAGTAGCTGCCACCCTCGCGGTTAATCAAATTGTCAGGTGTGTCGAACTCAATGACCTTGCCATCGTCTAGCACCAGTACGCGGTCGTAGTCAATAATCGTACGCAGTCGGTGAGCAATGCACAGCAGAGTAGAGTCAGCAAACTCGGACCCGCGAATGGCTTTTTGCATATTCTCATCGGTCTGAAAGTCTACCGACGCCGTCGCCTCATCCATGATGACCAGTTTGGACCGCCGAACCAAAGCTCTCGCTAGTGCCACCAGCTGTCGCTGTCCCAGCGAAAGATTCTGGCCATTGCTTACAAGCAGATCATCCAGCGACACAAACGCCGCCACGCTGCTATTGGTGCTGAGCCCAACCAAGTCCTCAGATTCGTTGCTGCTATCGCCGCTTAAACCCTGACATTCCTTGAGCAAGGTAGTGCGGCGAAGCGCATCGAGTAGCAGCGCATCTGAATGGTCACTAAATGGATCCAGGTTGAACCGAATGGTTCCGTCGAACAGGACCGGGTCTTGCGGGATAATCGTGATTCTCTGCCGCAATTCCTCTAGTCCCAAAGTCGAAATGTCCACGCCATCGAGCAAAATCTGGCCACTAGTCGCCTCAATGAAGCGAAGCAGCGCCAACGACAGAGTAGATTTTCCAGCGCCAGTTCGGCCAACGACGCCGATTTTCTCGCCGTGTTGCACAGTGAACGAAATTCTGTGCAAGACAGGCGTGCTGCTCGTATAGCCGACAACCAAGTCCCTGACAGCTAGCGAGCCGGTGCTGGGCCACTCTGAAGTTGGCCTATTCTCTGGCAGCGTGTTCGATGCTGCTTCTTGGTCAATTACCATGTACTGGTGGGCACGCTCGACGCAATTGAGCGACAGCTCCAGGTCGCTGTAGCGCCGAACCACGACAATTGCCTCGGTCCAGAAGTTGACAGCGTAGATTAACACAAACCCTGCCAGCCCGCTATCGAACGAGTCGATGCTAAGCAAGATGAACATAGTAGTCGAGAATGAAACCATCGAGCTCGTGAGTCCAATACGCATGCCCAGCCACCGCCTCGTAGAGCGCAAGATAAAGTCAGCGCTGAGATAGGCTGTAAACCGGCTCCGCATCTCCTCCATATACGCCTGGTGCATGTCAAAGGCCCGGATCGTGTCGCAGCCCGGGATCATCTCAGAGTACAGCGATATCATGGGCGCAAAGCTAGTGGCCTCTAACCGCTTGCACTCCCTCTGCGCTTGCATAAACGACCACGTCAGATCTGCGTACACTAAGAGCACACCCAAGCCGACAACGGTAAATAGCGGGACGGTCGACGATATGACGACGAGAGTTATGAGGGCCGACAGCAACGAGCGCAGGAAAAAAAAGATAATCTCCATGATGTCCGTGTCGATAACTTGCATGTCCTTGGCAAACCTCGCCATCATCCGCCCGATTGGGGTCGTCTCTAGGAACCGAGGCGTAGCATAGACAATCGACCGGAGCAAGCGGTCGTGAAGCGCAACGGATGCTCGCAAGCTGCCACGGTAGGTCCATAGCAAGGTCAATGTGCTGATAACTGCGGACAAGAAGCTGATTGCAAGGTAAACGACGAGCCAGTGCAAAACTTTGTCGCCACTACTGCTGCCTTCGCTTTTGCCGCTGCCAGTCTTGCGGCCCAACCTCGTCGCTAGATAGTAGTCCTTGTATGTAGCTAGGAGCTGCGTTGCTACAATACATCCCAGGCATGAGATGATAAATGGCCAGCCGCCGCACTGTGCAAGGTACAGCCGCCAAGTGTCAAGCTTGATAAGTCCTTGTAGCCTCACTTCGTCTTCCACAATTTGTCCATGCGCCCTCTGCACCGCATTGGCGTCAGTAGATGCCATCGCTGCCGCTGACGCTGTTCGCTTGGTATTCAGCTCGTCTTGAGTAGGACCAACATCCCTCTCAGGCTCGGCACCAGCGTCAATATTGTCGCTGCTGTCATTGCTAGTGCATAGTGAGATTTTAGCGTCAGCGAGCCCAGTCGGCGGACCCTGGAACTCTACGACCCCACCTCGCATCAGAACGACAAACTGGCAGTGCGGTAAGCACATAGGCATGTGGTGAGTGACTAAGATCCGGGTGCGACCACGCATCAAGCCGCTGTCGTTCAGCAGGCATTTATGAAGTATGTGCTTTCCCGTATGAGCGTCAACAGCCGACAAACAGTCGTCGATAAGTAGGATCCGACGGCTTGAGTAAATGGCACGCGCTAAGGCCACCCTTTGCTTCTGACCGCCCGAAAGCGTAATTCCCCTCTCGCCAACCTCCGACATGTCTCCAGCAGGCAAGATGCGCAAGTCGGGTATAAGAGCACAGACTCGCAAAACTTGCTCATAGCGATCTTGACAATAGGTCTCACCAAATAAGATGTTGTCTCGGATAGTGGCATTGCGCAGCCATGGCTCTTGCGACACATAGGCAATATCGCTCAGAACTGTCGTGGTCTGCCCGCCAAACTGGCCCGCGGTCGCTCCGTCCGAGACAGAGGTTGGAATAAGCACTTGGCCGCTGAGCAACGTCATCTCTCCGATAAGGGCCGATAGAACTGACGACTTGCCGCTACCAGTAGGTCCGCCTATAAGCGACAGCTGGCCAGTTGGAAACAAAACATCGAGTCCACTAAGTGAAAATGGAGTCACGCTGTCAGTCGATGTCGGCGTCGTCGCCCCAGATTGTCTCTCAAAACCGGCTGGCAGCGGGTGGTTCCATGTCAAATAGGCGTCCTGAAAGCCAACTGCTGCCACGTTACCTGTACGTACTCTGTCATCCAACGACTGCGCTTCTGGGTGGCTGAGATACGACTCGATGCGCCGGAACGACACCACGACGCTCACTGCCTCGGCAAACAGCCCCGGCATCCAGTCAACTGAGCGCTGAATTAACATAAACACCGCGACAGCCGTGAAGATCGTCTCGGCATTGACGTCGTGGTGAGTGCTGTAGATGGCAAACATGGCAAAGTTGATGAACGGCAGCGACCCCAGAGTGACAAAATGGATCAGCGACCACGTCTTGGCTCTTTGCCACAACACCTTCAACTGATGGGCACGTTTTTCGCCAACCACTTCTATAAAGCGCGAGCCCCAGCCAAACAGCTTAACCGATGCAATACCTCGAATAACTTCGCTAGTCGTGGCAAGCCGCTGGTCATTGAGGGATCCCAGCTTTTCCTCGATAGAGTTGGCGTGACCAATTAAGGTCCGCGATATGCGCAGCACAACCACCAGCAGCAAGGCACCAACGACTCCAGCCAGGCCCAGTAGATGGTACATATACCAAGCTCCAACAATCTGCTGCGACGGCAGCACAAATATAGCCAGGACTAGCGCCGACATTTTGGACAAACGCGACACATCTGTCGTCAGGACGTTATACGCCCTGCCCTCCGAGGTGTCTTTGCCACCATTAGCCTCCGACGACTCGCGCGACGATGCCTCCTTGGCTCTGCGGCGTGCGGTCTTTTGCGTGAGCTTGAAAACGACGATATTGCGCACATATATGCTTAGCGACCGCGAGTGCCATGCTTGCTGCTGTTCGACAAAGGTGAGCAGAATGTTTGAGACCAGCATGGAGCCAGCCAAGAAGAAGCCATAGCGCAGTCCAATCGAGTGGTCCTTGGTGTAGCTGTCGATGAAGCGCAGGATCTGCTGCATTATGAACGGCTGGGCATATTCGAGCGAGATGACGATAGGGTTCAGGATGGCTTGCTCTGCGATCTCAAACTTGAACGTCCATAGCAGCTGCCACAGCAGACTCCTTCCGGGCTTTGCCTGGGCATCAAATCTAGCCCACGCAGATACGGGCATAAACTTGCTGGGTGGCTCGTATAAGTCGTCCTGCTGCGGCTGACGCTTCTTGCCCAGTTCTAGAAACCCGTTGACCCAGCAAAATAGCGCATTGGACAGAATAGAGCTGCCAACCTCTGGAGACTTCTGCTTGGACGGCTCAGCATGGGTCAAGCGCCTAATTCCGATGCTTGGCGTGTCAGTCGAATCCATTAGCAGCTCAGACTCCTCGGGCAAGGCGATGACAGCACTACGTTTGGGCAGATCGCGTACTATGAGCAGCAAGAGAGATACAGCCGTAGTGATGCCTAGCACGACTAGAAAACGCACACTGTCACTGTCGACTGAGGCGTGCCAACGCGCACGTACGAAGAAGGCAAAGTACACTTCTGCCAGATTTGAAACTAGGCTGGCCGCCACAAAACCCTGCAACGCTGGACCGAACAGACCGAAATGCCCGTTGCGACGGTATTGGAGGTAGCGCCGAAACTGACCAACGGCCGATACGGCAGCCACAAGCCAACTAACCAATACAGCCGCTGCAGCCAGCACTAGAGGAGTGACAAGAGGCTCGGCAAAGAGCAAGCGATAAGTGGCGACTGCCTGCACTAGCGCTTGGATAAGAGCCAAGCAGGCAACGAGCGGCCCGATCCACATGCGATTATCGCTCTGACTGGCAGCCGAGCCCACAAGCCATGGCGGCGAGGTCAGCTTGGCGGCGCCTAGCATAGGAGAGCCAAGCAGCTTCCAGGCCATAGCCGCAACAAGCACGGGTGGCAGTGCATCGACAAAAACGGCACGAATACATGGATCACGCTCCCAGTCCCAGCGCCAAAACAGGGTGCTCTGTAGCCGGCAAACGCCAACATGCTGCTCGGTCAAGAAACTCATCTCAGATGATAGGAAGTTAGTGATCTTTAGTTGCGATGTCAAAGTTGGATCTAGCACGCAGGGCTAGGAAGATGAATAGATGAAAAGAAGAGAAGAGAAAAAGGGGCGACGGCAAAGCATTCCGACGACAAACATCTAGTTGCACTTTCGAGTACCGCAGCAATGATTTAATATTTCACCCACGTACTCAGATATAATGAGTTGCTGCGGTATTCGGACAATATCAGCCTAGCGCATTGGGCTGACGTGTTCGTTTACTGCCTATGCAGCATTTGCCACGTTGTTAGAAAATAGACATACGAACTATAGCAAGTGTTAGCGTTGAAATGTTATACAAAATGGAGATAAGCTAAGATCATTCAACATCGACCTTTAAGCATCGAGATATTTTTAGACAGCAATGTGAAATGTATTTATCAGACGTTGACTAGTTGATTTGCGATTTCGTATCGGTGCATGTTTGATGTTTACACATTTCTGCGCCAATAAAAATATAAACAACAGAGTATATGTCTACCTGCGCGACGATTTGAATAGGCGTGCTTGCTTGCCGTATTTGACAAAGACGCGCTGCTCAACGTTCTCCAGGTCCCACTCGTGGTAGACGATGGACAGGGTATCCTTCATGCTCAAGAACTGCTTGTTGTAGTCCTGCGGCTGCCCAGCCTGCTGGCCCATGGCGCCCATGGTGCTCATTGCCGTCATATCACGGGTACCGTCCGCCGAGTTCTCTCCGCCGAGAATAAGCGAAAACACGCCACGCAGACCAAACAAATTGATAAAGTACCAGGACAAGCTCGAGACCCATCTGACGTCCATGTTGGGCGTCATAATGCCCGACTGCAGCATCTGCTTAAAGCGCACGCCCAGGGGAAATGGCAGCTTGATCAGAATAAAGCCCGAGAAGAAGAACTGGATCCAGCCCATGATAAGCGTCTGTGGAACTATGCCCATCATCTGCTTCTTCATGCCATCCATCATCACTTCCATGTTCTTTGGGTCCGCCATCAAGTTGGCTGCACTCTGGTCCTTGGTGGCCTTGTTCTTCAAGTATTTGCCCTCCTCGTATGCCTCGCACAGGTACTTTTTACGCTCGACAAAGGCTGGGGCTGTAATGTAAGAGTTGTTTTGAGCGAGCAATTGTCCGCGCATCAAGGCCTTGCCTTGCCGGATGTCCTTAATGTCGGGCTTGGGCGGCTCGCCAGTCATGAGAATCGTCAGCTGGTGCCTGAACACGCCGACCAAGACCATGATAACCGTAATGGGGAACAGTACCCAGTCGCGGATAGCTAAGAGAGATACCAGGTACAGGAAACAGGAGCGCTTGTGACACAAGGGTTATTTAGTGGCAATTGTTAGCCCATGCGTCTGCCGTATTAAGCACATACTCCATGTACCAAGTGAGTGAGTCAGTCCTTACCAGGATCCAAGAACATTGTCTGGTCGGAACTACACGTAGATAGCGAGCAAAAGAAAGAACTGTGCAATTAGCACATAATGTCGTAGTGAGCGAGACGGCTGTGTTTGGCAATGTGTCTAGAGGCCGATTCTCATACCTTTCCACTAGTCCGCTCATCTTTCCAACAACGCGAGAGTTAGTAATTAAAGAATTGAAAAAAAAGACGTCAAAGAGTAAAAAGAAAGAAAGAGAAGCGCTAAGAACACGTCAGCTTTTGATTAGCAGCCTCTAGGGATTATCAGCTCGGGAGAATACTTTTCCTTCTCTCATACTCTTTTCCAATATTTTTTACTACTAAATCAAAAGATTTACAATTCTTGACAACAGCCAGAACCAACACGCGCACACGCCAATGAACACCAGGGAGACTCAACCCGGAGAACCTCGTCTTCGAAGACAGCAGCAATCGTCCGGAAACTCGCAAGCTCAATCTACGCAACAGTCGAAATCGCCACGGCGCCCAGCGCACACCGCTCAGCTCAAAGAGGCCAAGGCACCGAGGATGTCGAGCCCAGCACAGCAGCCAGCCTCTGACAGGAATGACATTGGAGATGCCGCGCGGTCATCTGGACTCGCGACGAAGGAGGATTCGGAAAAGCAGACTCTGGGTGACCACGACTTGGAAGAACCAAGTAGCAAAGCGTTGCCGCGCTCAAGCGCAGCTCGGCAGCAAGTGTCTGCTAGATACTCGACAGAGGAGATGCTGGCGCTTCGCAACAGCAGTCTAGTTCACCCTCCCGCACACTTTTCGCCGTACACGCCGCTAAGGTAAGTCAGCCAGTGAGTGCACATAGAGCCTAGCGTGATGTAATGATGCTTGTCTTTGCATGTACGCCATGTGTGTGCATCAAGCTCAACGCTAAACTCCCCTTTAAACTCCAACGCGATTAACTGTAGGCCTGGCTCGCAAATCAAGCTGCCAGAGATTGTGCCCGGCGATAGAGACAGCAAGGGCACCTCGGGGCATGCGTATATCGGGCTAGAGAACATTGGCAGAGCGCAAAAAGGTTAGTTGTAGTTGGCAGTAATACTGTGTTGACATGTGTTGCAAATAGCCATACACTAACGTCACTGATGTTTCCGTGTTTGTAGATATTGTCTTGGCGCCGCAACGTGCAGCAGGCTCGAATCTCCGCACTCCAGGCTCGTCCCAGCGCATGTTTGGAGTTCCTCGAGGCTCAATATCCAATGCTGGCGGAGCTGCGGGTGCAAACAGTGGTTTAGGCGCAGCACTTGTTGACGGCAATGGCACTGAAGCACGCGGTCAGAACGGCTACGTCTCAAGGAATAACTCGATCCCCATGGGGACCGGAAACACACGAGCAAACTACAACAGGACCGGCGGTGTTGCTGGCGCCCAGGCCGGAGTGCGTCACAGCATCAGCCATGACGGCGGGCGCCTCGGTGCAACATCGTGGAGGTCGTCGGGTCCGACGCGAGTGGCAGCCAGCAACAACAGCAACAACACGTCGCTGCCTGCCGAGGACGGAGCTCAGCCAGAGTGGATGGCCGATGAGCTGACGTACGACGAGAGTCAGAGCGCTAAGAAAATGCAGGACATTGAGGAATGGAAGCGACGCATGAAGGAGGGAGGGAGCGCGCCTACTGCGGTCCACGACTCGATCGGTGACATGGACCATTCTGCCGTTGACCAGCAGACATTCGGAATGGACGAAGGAGCGGCTCGCGGCTCACGCTTTCTGCGGATGTTCTCAGCGCCCTGTGACATGGCCGACGGTTCTGTTGGGCATATGGAGTCTACGCTTCCTGTTCCAGGCGGGCTGATGCATGAATTGGCTGCGTCAAACGCGCATGCCAATATATTCACGCAGCCAGGAGGCATGCCACGGCAGCAGCAGCATCACCAGCAGCAACAACAGCAGGGCGACCCGCTGTCTAAGCTCTTCAAAGTCTTTGGCGACAAGGTCAGCGTCAGTGGTTCAGCAGCAAACGGTCGCCCCACTCAGGAGCTGCCACCGGGGCTCATGTCGCAGCTGCCCGCAGAAACTCGAGCGTTCGCCGACCCAGCAGTCGAGGCTGTAATGATGCAGATGGCGCAGGCTTCGTTTGAGGCTGACATTGCCTCGGGTGCCGCAGCTGGATATGGTCCGTTGCTACCAGCCTCCCAGCCGGCAGCAGTGGCCGCAAACACAGCGGCTCACACGCAGCAGGAGAATGGTACACGGAGCATGTCGCCCGCATCGGTTGTCTCTGGGCAAAGGCTAAAGTCGGCCAGCCCAGCGCCGATCAACGAGGCTCTTCGAGGCATTGTGCCAACCTCAGTGTTCCGCAAGAGCGTGCAAAGCAGCACTGCGTCTGGCGGCCCCAAGCGGCCAGACAGCACAGCGTCTTCTAATCGCTCAGTGACTCCAGCGCGCAATCTGCCGTCGTGGCTCGTCGAGCTCTCTCGCGGGCGCTCGTCGCCAACGGCTGAGCAAGCGCTGATTACCAACGCATCGCTGGGCACGCACGATCTGGTCGATACCTTGGAGCGCGGGTTCCCAGTACTGAACGCCAAGCCCCAGTACCTCGACAGCCAGTCCATTTCCTCCTTGTCGGTCCAGGCGTCTGTGGGTGGGCCCAGCGAGGCCAATGCGGGATCGGTCCGGCGCGGCAGTGTCGACACCCAAGGCACTGAGCGGCTGGCTGATGGCACTGGCACTGGCTCCAATAGCCACGCGCAAACCCCCGACGTGCTGAAGGGCGTGCCTACGTCGATCAACCCTCCCATGCCTGCAGTGTCAATGGTCCCCGAGCTCGGCACCCAGCCGATCATCCAGGGAGCAGGTGGGCTCCATCCCAACGCTGTCACGTCGCCCGAGCAGATGCAACTGCAACATGGACTAGTGCCTCCAGGCATGCTTGGGCTGGCTCATCAGCAGCAGCAGCAACATATGATGCTGCCTGGAATGGTTCCGCCCATGGGCATGATGCCGCCGCCTCACCACCACCATCCGATGGGATTCCACCCAAGCATGATGTACGGCATGATGCCACCGCCTCCAGGTATGTTTGGTGGTATGCCGCCAGTAAATGTCCCCATGGGCCAGATCGGCGGCATGCCTGGACCTAGCAACGAGCACCAGCACCAGCAGATGATGCTAATGAAGATGATGATGTCGGACATGCCTCCTCCGGGCATGATGTTTGGACAGATGGGCTCGGCGCCGCCGCCGCCGATGGGCCTGCCCCATATGGCGCAGCACTCGGCAGCTGGTCTCCCACACATGTACTCTGTGGGCATGCAGTACCCTGGCATGCCCATTTCAGTGCCAAACTCGGCAGAAGCCGGCATGGTCAGCGGTGCGCCCCAGTCTCCTAACCAGGCGTTCCAGCACCAGCAGCACCAGTTCCAGCACCCACCGCAGTAGTAAGGCGTTCTGGTTATCTTTCTTTTTCTTCTAGCTAAAGCATCAAAAAGCTGGTCAATTTTTTTTTGCCACTCCAACAATGACGTCAGAGCTACTATCCTGTGTGAGTTGAGGTTGTTGATCGGGTCAGCCGACATGGAGCGGGGTGGACGACCGTATTAGGAAACATTGCCAGCGCGCATGTCACGGGTCATATGACGTGGATCCGTTTTCTTCGGCGAATTGGAAAACAGCTCGTCAAAAGATGTAAATATTTATAAATATTTGGTTGGAAAGCGTATGCAGAAGGTGTTGTTGATACAGAGAAGAATATTTTTTTATGGACAAAAGACCACCGAGTCACGCAGAGGCGACCGGCGCAGCTTGGTGGGTGGTACTTGCAAGGGGATGGTTCCTGTGGCATTGATATAGTCCTCGAAGCGCTGACGGCGTGGGTTGGCTTCTTGTAGGCGGTTTTTGAGCGGGCAGACAATCTTGTCGTTGCGCATCATAAGCTGCTCAGTAGCCAGCATGGCCAGCGAGTGCAGAGGCACGCGGAACCGCGTGGGCACGCGCACTCCGCCAAGCTCAGCGTAGAACCGGCCCCAGCCGCTGGCGACATCCTTGGACGCCTCGTCGAGTGGCCAGCATGTGCCCAGGTGATCGGTGATAGCCGCGGGCTTTGCTTCAGCGACTGCGGGGCTTGGCTCTTCGGAAACGGCCGTGTGTGTAGAGTGTACTGAGCTGCCGCGGTGGCTTCTGCCGCTGCTCCAGGAGCGGGTCGACACGCCGCGCCAGAAGCCGCCGTTGGCCCACATCTCCACCAGGCCCTGCTTCAATCCCTGCGCTGTCTGCTCGGCTTGGTCAACAGCGTCGCCCAAGTCAAATCTCTCAACGTCGTCGGCACCAAGAGTGGTCACTGACTCGTCCGAGTCAAAAGACGAAGAGAGGCTGCAAGCAGCGGCGGACCGAGTCAAGCCGACAATGTCAATAGGCACGGCTGCGCTGTTATTACAGGTGGCGCGCTGCATTGCGCAGCTGTAGTCGGCGGCGCTAGTGGGGCAGAGCAGGCCTATTGCGACGCGGTTACACAGGAGCGAGTTGAGCGAGCCAATGACTTCTGCGTGTGGGTGCTGAAGCTGTTGCAGAGTTTCGATAAAGGCGATGCGCTGTTCGTCTAGAGTCAGGCTCCAAAGCACACGTGTGGCGGGCTCTATTGACTCGGCAACGACCTCTGCTGCTTGACTCGGTTCTAGCTCACTTCCTAGGGCTTGCGCAGCGGTTAGTACGGTCCGGAGCAGCTCGAGGGTGCGCTCATGGGAGGCAGAGGAGCTGCTGCTCTTGCTGACACTCGTGCGGCCTTGTAAAAGGGCGCTGCCGTGGAGGGATGCATAGCTTTTCTTTTTTGTGAGTTGGGCGGCGGTGGGGCGAGGAGAGTCACTGGAGGAAGACTTTGGTAACCGCGGTGGTGCATTGTAGGCCACGACGCTGCTGAGTTCGGCGATCGGCGCAGTGCGCGTTCGTATTGTTGGATATGGAGCGGGAATAGGCATTGGATGTAGCGAAAAGAAGGAGGGGGGAAAATAGTCTAGGTGTTGTTGGAGAGGGCGGCTGCGCGTAGCCAAAATATATATATATAGGAGAGGAAGACGCGCCTACCAGAAAAGAAAAAGAAAAAAGTTTTTAATAGGGAATCAAGAAATAGCAAGTCTAGTCGCCAGTAGTTTGCGAGTGTGGGAAATTTTTATATAGAAAGTGATGCGGAGAGAAAAGGGAGACACAAAGTGGACATCACAAAATCTGTTTATAAATGTGTCAATAGATGGCCCCTGATGACCTGGCAAGCAAAGAGAGGAGTCAGCCACTGTGAACATCTCTCGACTTTTTTTTTCACCCGCATATATTGGACCTGCTGTTACTTTCCACATGGCGACCCTCTGCCAGCAAATATGCAAGAAGTTGGGCTTGAAAGTTTCTATTGTCCTGGCAAGTCACGTTTCATTGTGACGCCGCCCCCCTCTTTTCTTTTTCCTATCAGAAAAGATCAGGTTATCACCGCCATCGCCCGTTAATCCAAAATACGACCCGACGATGGCAATCAATTGTTGAACGTGACGTGGGGCCTCTCAAGCCTTCACCCCTCTATTCCAGCTAAATCCATTTTTCTCACACGCACTCACAATTTGCTAACTTATTTTGCTCTATCACGCGGGAAGGGAGGCGTACCTAGCGCATACTAAAATTTATCCATGTACTTGATAGCTGGCCGCAGTAGCCGAGCTTCGGGAGCGGGTGGCTCGCAGCGCCCCCGAGGCAATGAGAACACACCGACACCCTCTGGCAGAGACCAGGGGTCGCTGGAGTACTCATTTGACGAGGGAATTGGACAACACGGGCACGAGCCTTATGACCTGGACGGCCCGGATGATGTTGTGGATGTCGACGACGGTGACTACGATGACCCAGAGCTACTGAGCCAACTAGAAGCGCTACGCGCTGAAATGGGGCTTTCGGCCCCGGCACCTCGGCAAAAGCCGGAAGAGCCAGTGGCCCATGCGCAGCCTCAGCCGCCACCAGCGCATGGCACGGGGTTTGAGGACGACGACAATGACATTGACAACGTGGAAGTCACAGAGAAGGACATGGCTGATCCGTTACTGCTCAGCGAACTGGCAAGGCTTGCCCCCAGCGGAGCTTTGGCTCAACTGGCTGCCGCCACCGCTACAAAAAGTGTATCCCCTGAGATAAGCTTGCCTGATGCTCAGGCGAGTGCGGTAGGCTCGGATGGAGAGGCTACGCTTGAAGCGCTTGCTGCACGCCAGCAGCAGCTGAAGACCTCGGCTTTGGCGGCCAAGCGCCAGGGCGATATGGATCGGGCGCGAGAGCTACTGATTCAGATGAAGGAGGTTCAGGCATCGATGAAGCTCCTGCAGTCCAGCCAGCAGATAGTCGTCGATGTCGCCTCCAGCCTCGCCTCAGACACAAGCCGAGGGCCAGACCCAAGCGAAAGCATCAGCGCGCGCTTGGCTGCTCAGGCTTTTGTGACAAGCCCGACTTTATCGCACGCAAGGGACACCCCAGCAAGTGCAGCGCAGGCGCCTCGCTCGGCCAAAAGTACTCCCAGACAAGTCGCAACCGATGTCACCGCAGCAAAGGCGCTGTCCCGCTTGGTACTCGACGACGAAACCCGCCCCGGCAAGGACGAGATCATGAGCTTTGCGGCAATGAAGGCCGAGTTGGAGTCGCAGGTAGCCAAGGCCTCGCGGCTGGCGACGTACTTTCTCAAGGCCGGCGACAAGGCTGCAGCACTAGAGTTTCACAGGCTGAAGAAGCGCGCAGCTACCGATTTGGCCACTGTCAGCTCGTACGAAGCCAATGGCCGCTCGCTGCCGCCGCCGTTTCTGTACAAGGATGTAAAGTGGACAGCGCCAGTCGAGCAAAGACGCGACATATCCGCCAGCGAGCTGCAGGTTGCCATCAAGCGCATGGTGTCGGACGGCGACTTGGCAGCTACCCTGGGTGGCCAGTCGGACTTTTACATACAGTGGGAGCTAGGATGGCCGCGCGACAAGGGGCACAAGGCATATACGCGGACAATGAAGTATGCCGAGTTTGAGTCCAGCCATGGGGACTTGGACGTTGGATATAGCTGCAACGTGGACTTTGTCGACCGCCAGCACACGCGCCCGCTTGTCCGCTGGCTGGAGCGCGGCAGGATTACCGTCGAGCTTTACAAGTACATGGGTCTGCTGTGGGGATCACGGCTTGTTGGCCGAGCGTCGCTGCCGCTTTCCGACCTGCGCACAAAGTCAGAGGCTGCTGCGTTGTTGGAGATAAAGGCAGGCTCTGACGCTCTAGGTCGAGCTAGCAAGCCTCTGCCTGGCGGTCCCGTGTTTATAGACATGTCTGCCCGTCTTCGCCTACCGCTTTCAAACAAGCCAGAGTCTGAATCGCATGTTGAGCGGTGGATATATATCGAGAGCCAAGAGCAACAGCAACAACAATACGAGCCAATTAGTGTCAGTAATCGGCCCCAGTCAGTTGTTGCCTCCGAGCCAGACAAGCCGAGTACGCCACAGCAACCAGTTACGACTCAGGAAGCTGTTGAAACAACGGACTCTAACGCTACACATAATGACAATGAGGTGGGTGCACAAGTCAAGGAAGAACCAACAACCTTGCCTGACCAGTCTGATTCTTCCAACAACAAACGCCAGCCAGCTGATGACAGCTCGAGCGCCGACGATATTGCCATTATGCTCGACACAGTCGATGGACTTTTCTCCAATGCGACGCTAGAGCTGGAGCTGGCTCAGCTCCCTGCGCGATTGAGTGAAGCAAAGGACAAGGATACTGCTAGCCAAATCCGCGATCTCGAAGCTGCGATAAAGCTACGCATGAGCATTATTGCCGCCCAAGTAGGCGCCGGCGTGCTTTCCATCCAGGACTACATGGACAGCGTATCTGCTGAGCTGACTCAGGCTAAAGAATGGGCGTTAACAGCCAATAGGTCTGGCCGGAAGGATTTGGCTCTGCGAGCTTTGAAACGCGTAAAGGCGATGCAGGGCGAGCTGAGTGACATGAAGGCGGCGATGGATGCCGAGTCTGAATAGATTTTAGTGTCATGGAAAAAAAAAGAAACTGCTGGACTATATACAAATTGAGACTGGCGAGTGGCAGTAGACGTGGTTCTGCTGTGTAGCTATGCGAAGCGACCGACGAATAGGCAACAACAGTTCGTTGACAGGGGGCAGGGCTGGTGGTGTACACGGCCGCTGCCTCTTGCGCTTCCTAATGGTCCCAGAGTCACTCCCCTCTGTGCCCGAATCAACACAGGCGGGGCTTTTGCGCTTCTTGGACACCGTCTGCTTGCCTGAAATTGCATTGCTTGGAGGGTCTGCTGCTGGCACGTTCTCCTTTGCGATAACGGCAACCTTGGGCTTGTCCTTGGATGAAGGGGCCACACTAGCGCCGCTCTTGCGCGTTTTAGTCCACTGGGTGATTTTGGTCTGGACGCTCCACTTTCGCTCGACACGAGCGCACCAGTCCTCGACGTTGCCAATGACTTGGTAGTCGACAATGCCGTCCCAGCTTTTTCCACACACGGGCTCATTGTTGACAAACACGGTCAGCGTGGTTTCAGGCGAGGCAGTAGCAAGTTTTCTTACTAGCTGGCGACATCCAGGGACCTTGAGCGTTGTGCCAAACACCAGGACCACGTCCTGAGGCTGTTTGCTGACTCCGCTACTGCGACGAGTGCCCAGGGCGCGCGCGTCGTGCGAGATTATTTTGGCAATGTCCTCGCAGTGCGGGTGCGGCTCCTCGTAGAGGACGACTGTCGGGCGCAGTTTTCCTGTAGCCAGTGAGCGGCGGCCACAGGCCTCGCGCACTTGCGACCGAGCCTGGCAGTCGGGACACTCGTCACCAGCGCGGATGGCTGACTCGCTGGACTGCTCGGAAAAGTGGTACGAGCTCGAGCACAGCTGGCACGAGAGGTGCTCCATGCTCCCATGCAACGGGACGGATTGAGCTGCCTGCCAGGGCACGTGTTCTGCGTCGCCCTTGGCACTGTACGGGTCCCACACCGAAAGCCCGGCCTTGCGCTCAAGGCCATCGATATTTTGCGTGTAGCTGCGTAGCAATGTGCCGCGGTCGGCTAGTTGCCGAATGAAGCGGTGTACGGCTCCAGGCTGCGCGCCGGCGCACTGGTGGCGGAGATGAGTCATCCAGTGGTAGAACACATCTGCCGTCTGCGCGGAACGGAACACGACCGACGCGTCAAACAAGTCGCGTCCACTGCTAACGACGTCTCCATGGGCAGCGCGAATCTGCTGGAACAGGCCTGTGGATGAGCGAAAGTCGGGTATGCCACAGTTGACTGAGATGCCCGCCCCAGTCACGACGACAACTCGCCGTGCTGCTGCCACGCGCTTAACGAGGTCAGCAAGCTCGTCTCCTTGGTCGCGAAGTCTGAGTGTCTCGGGCATAGCGTCAACAAAGTATTTTCTGAAGAGATAAAATAATTATGACTAGAAAGAGAATGAATAAACGCGTGCAAAAAAGCCTTTAGAAAGAGAAAGGGACCTGCAAACAGTCCGGCTGAGAATGTAAACAGAGCAAGAGGGGATCTGGCGATGCGATCCATTCTCAAGCTCCATTTCTGGTTATTGTCCAATCATTTGTGGCAGTAAAGGAAAATTTTGTTGACAATAGTCCCCAACGGAACCTGTTTAGGATTAGGCCACACAGATAAGGGTTTATTTACAATAATTTATGCTGGTGATTCGATCATGCGATCATGAGCTGGATGTTTCTCCTTGCATGTGGGTAAATCAGATGCCAAGCTGCTGTAAGAGGCGACTATTGAAGGTGAGCAGAGTGCCTACAAACAAAGCCAGACAAGTATCTGCGATCAGCATTGTCTTTTCTAGAAGCTGACATCGCAGCTACAATACACCCTGCCGCAATAACTACGAGTTGAAAGGCAACGTGAGAACTAGCACAGAGGGGGGCGACAAGTGTATAGTCGAGTATCTGCTTCCAGAGAGACATCCCTCAACGTAAGTGAAAAGCTCTGGTTGACGTAGGATCGACCTTGGATTGACTGGGGGATTTGATTTCTATTTTTTTTTTCTGATTCAAGATTATTATTTGTAAGCGCTGGTTTGGGTGGATTGAGACGCAATGTGCTGACATACACAGAGTGATGGCCGCGGATTTGGGGAAACCGGTAGACCGCCGCGCGCAAGTCCGTACACCGCTGTTGTTGATGGGTTGGCAGGATTGGTTGAGAATCTTCACGCATCCAGAAAAGGAGGATGTCTAGAACATCCCCTGACCCAACAATCGCTGCATGGTTTTGAGCGGGTACAGCCTTGTCTTTTGGCTGCATGTCCAAAAAAAAAAAACATGCAGATGGGCTGCCTGGTGTTGCTGACATATGCTGCTGCCGTGCTTTGTCTTGCAAGGCGGCTACTTGCTAGGCAGAAAGGGGCGCTGGCTTGGGAATCGGCGACCGCAGCAGCACTCTCACACACAACCACTATATGCACGCTCGGCCTTCCCTCGCCGCTTAAAAGGCGCCACCTCCCGCCGCCACCTCTCCCTCTTCTTTTCATTTCTGACTGTTGACAACCACTTTCCCTTCAACTTTTCTTGTTATATCTTTGGCCCTTAACAGTGCAGGGGTGTGTCTGCCGGAACCACAGTATCTACCCCTTCGTTTATCCGCCCATCCCCCCACTCCCCCCTTAGCAACCACACGACGGAGCAAGTGAGTGTGCGCGTGTTTGTGCGGCCCCTTTTCCCGATATATCTCCGCGACGGCTTGACTGGTTACGCCTGGTACAGAAAGTCGTTTTAGATAGCCTTCTTTTCTGGCTTCTTCTTTTTCTTCTATCGCCCGCAGCAGCTTTAATACTCTATTCGCTTTCATACTCAGCACCTCTACACGATGGCCAGCGAACAAAGTCCCGCGACGCCCAGCGACAGGCTTGTGGCTGGGCAGCAGCCAGAGCAACAGCAACAGCAGCGCCCACACGATAATGTGGCCTTTGAGGACGTTACCGACGGCAACTTTGTCTACGAGTTTGGCGGACCTGTTGGCGCCGCTTCGATGATTATCGGCTTTCCACTGCTGATGGCATACCAGTTCTTGTGCGTCTACGACAACAAGGGCCAGTTCTTGCTGCCCAGCTCCCTGGCCGACTTTATCCCCTGGGTCGCTCGCATGTCTGCGCGCTACTGGGAGATTGCCTACCCTAGCTGGGCTGGCATCAAGATATACATGGGATTCACTCTCTTCACTGTGGCTCTGGCCTACATCTGCCCCGGCCCGGTTATGTACGGCTACAAGGTACCCAGCCTTAACGGCCAGCGTCTGGCCTACCACTGCAACGCTCTGTGGGCCTGGTGGATTACCGTTGGCACCGCTCTGGCCCTGCACTTCTCTGGCTTGTTCCGTCTGACCCAGATCATTGACAACCTCGGCCCTATCATGACTGTCGCTATGATCTGGAGCTTCCTGCTCGCCGGAGCCGTCTACGCCGCTACTGTTTTGTGGGGAAAGAAGCACCGTGCCTCGGGCAACTTTATCTACGACTTTTTCATGGGCGTGTGCCTCAACCCGCGCATCGGCACGCTCGACTTGAAGATGGTCACTGAGCTGCGTGTCCCCTGGCCCGTACTGTTCTTTATTTCGCTCTCTTGTGCGCTTAAGCAGTACGAGGAAATCGGCTACGTCACACCTGAGTCTGCCTTCATGGTCCTGGCTCATTGGCTGTACTCGAACGCCTGCAACAAGGGCGAGGAGTGCGTTATGACGTCTTGGGACATCTTTTACGAGCTCGAGAGCTGGTACTTGCTCTTCTGGAACTTGGCCGGCGTGCCCTTCTCTTACTGCTACTCGTCGATCTACTTGCTGAAGAACGGTCCCATGAACTTTTCTCTCGGCTGGAACGTCATGTGCTACGTGCTCCTTGTGACCGGCTACTACTTCTGGGACACCGGCAACTCGCAGCGCAACCGCTTCCGCATGTTCTGGAACAACACGCTCATTAAGCGCAACGCCTTCCCGCAGCTTCCAAAGGGCTTTATCCCCAATGCCAAGTACCTGCAGACCACCCACGGCAACAAACTGCTGATCGACGGCTGGTACGCCTACGCTCGCAAGCCCCACTACACTGCCGATTTGGTCATGTCGCTGTCTTGGGGCCTGATCACTGGCTTTGGCTCGTTCTTCCCCTACTTCTACTTGACCTTCTTCACCATTGTGCTCGTCCACCGTGTTGGCCGCGATGACGCTCGCTGCGCTAGGAAGTATGGCGCCGACTGGGACGAATACATGCGGGTTGTCCCATGGAAGTTTGTTCCCTATGTCTTCTAATTACACATACGCTGACTAGGCGTGCACTTGTTATTTTTTTTTTTGCTCTTTTATGCGCGCTTTCAATTTTTCTCATCGAACCCCACCAATAAACTAATTATATTTTATTAAACGACGTAATTTTAGCAAAACAATGGTCCGATATGTGGCCAAATTAGTCTGTGCGGCGCTTGTAACGACACAAGACAGGGCCTTCGGGAAATACCACCATTGATCGGAAATTGCGCTCAGGCATGCCACGCTTGGGGTCCAGCGAAAAGTCAAAGCGGTTCAGCAGCACATAGAGAACTGTCTTGATTTGAATATATGAGAATTGTTCGCCAATGCAGCGATGACGGCCTGCTCCAAATGGCAGAGTCGGAGAGCGCGCTGAAGTAGTGGTTGCGCCAAAGCCGTAGTCAGTGGTAGCCTTGTCCATGCTGTCCTCCTTCTCGGCGGTGTTCCAGCGGCTTGGGACCCAATCCTCAGCAGCCTTGTAGTACTTTTCATCAGTTGAGGATATAATTGGCATAGCCATTATATAATTCCCAGCAGGAATAACATAGCTGGTGTTGGGGATAGCAACAGGCTTGACAACCTTGCGCATGAGCTCTATAAGCGGTGCACGAATGCGCAATGTCTCACGCACGACATTGTCCAGCACGACAAAGTCTTTGACATCCTCATAGCTGGGATCCGGGAAGCTCTTTGCGCCAAGCTTGCGACCAAATTTGGCCTCGTTCTCAGTGCGCACCTCGTTGACGACATCAGGATTGGCCGCCAAGTTTAGCATTGCCCAAGTGGTGGTAGCCGCCGATGAGTGCTGACCAGCCATCAACAATGCGATTAGTACATTTCCGATATGCTTGTCACTTAATGCCATACCGCTCTTGTAACGGGATTCCATTAGCGCGTCCAACATATCCATGTGTTTTTCACCTGTGTGCTTGCGGCGCTCAGCAATGACCGCGCTAAATATCCGATCAAGCTCGTCGTGCGCCTTTCCAGACGAGTAGTACGAAGGGAGCGGCAGCCACTCAAATAGGAAACGTATTGGTGTAAAGCATGAATCCAACTTGTGGTATAGGTTGGCCACGCCTTCATACAATTTTGAACGAATTTCCGGGCCCATCAACGTATGTGACGCCGTCATGATAATCATCTCGGAGATGGACTGAAGCAGATCGACGGTGCCTTCACTCTCGGTCCAATGCTTGTCAACGTACTGGTTAACTTCCTGAATAAATATCGGAATGTAGGCGCGAAAGTTATCAGCTGAAAGGCCTGACTTTATCATGCGCTTCTGCTCCATGAGAACCGAGTTGGGTACATCGTACACAACGCCCTCGCCAAATATCGGCTTAGTAAACGGGTTGTAAGCATCCTCGGCCGTAACACACGAGTGTTTGGCGTTAAATACAAAGTCGTTGCCGTCAATGTCAACACAAACTGTCATGCGACGCCCAAACATTAGGAAGGTAAAGAAGTTGCCGTGGATCTTTTGGTTCTTGCGAATGAACTTTATAGGGTTGATGCCAAACTCGATCATCGATCCGATAAACGGGACATAGTACGACACCGTGGGCGGCTCGGACGAGTTACAGTTCGTCTATTAGGAGTGTAATAATTGTGATAATAATGTTGGTAGGAGACCTGTGTTTATGCAACTAGTAACATGTGCCTGAAGTTAATAAACATTAACCTTACCTTTTGCTCATATTTTAACCAGATAAACGAAAATGCCACAAGCCCCAGTGGGACAGCTATCATCCAAATTATCGACATAATTAAGAAGCTTGTATACGACTCCCACGTCGAATATAATATACGATCCATCGAGAACTTGGAAACAATTAATAGTGTAAATAAGACAATTAGAAATGTTTGAAGATGTTAACTGAAAAGATAGGATAATATTGTAGATGTGTATATTCGCCAAGATAAATGTTTTTAGAATTGCTTATAATGTCAAATAGTTAGGAATAATGGAGAATGTATTCATTAGAAGTAACGGCGTTTAGCGAGGTATGCTATTCTTGTGCTGACATCTAGGTGGTGTGTAAATCAACCAGTACTTGCATTGGCAAATCTATACGCCACCTGCTTGTACTGAGTAGCGGAGTAGTTTTGCACAAGTTTAATGCCTCTATTTATGTATGGCGGCGACCAATGACAGTATGAATGCATCTAACTGCAGGGCGAAAGGGACTCATGGGCTCAAACTTTAGCCAAGCACCAATATATACACGTGTTGAGTACTCGGCAATAGAATGGCACCAGTTGACAGTAATTACATGTCTTGTTCAAGATGCTAATGGCAGATACGCCGACTAATCTTGTGTGCACACTTTGAAACTAGGTTATCAATAAAGATCAAATGCACGCAGCCTGTGTTGGGAATCACACTTGGCAACTCAAATCACTACTATGCGTATTAAGCAAATATTATATTTTGTAATAGCGGTTGCACATATCAAGGCAAATGCTAGCGACACAGGATCCAGTGGCGTCGAGACATATTAATCGGCGCGGCGCTTGTAACGGCACAGAACAGGGCCTTCGGGAAGCACGACCATAGACTGATAGTTGCGCTCAGGCATGCCACGCTTGGGGTCCAGCGAAAAGTCAAAGCGGTTCAGCAGAACATAGAGAATTGTCTTGATCTGCACATAAGCAAACTGCTCGCCAATGCAGCGATGACGGCCTGCTCCAAATGGCAGAGTCGGAGAGCGCGCTGAAGTAGTGGTTGCGCCAAAGCCGTAGTCAGTGGTAGCCTTGTCCATGCTGTCCTCCTTCTCGGCGGTGTTCCAGCGGCTTGGGACCCAATCCTCAGCAGCCTTGTAGTACTTTTCGTCGGTAGACGAGATGATGGGCGAGGCAATAATGTAGTTTCCGGCGGGGATTACATAGTTGGTGTTGGGGATAGCGACGGGCTTGACAACCTTGCGCATGAGCTCTATAAGCGGCGAACGGATGCGCAATGTCTCACGCACGACATTGTCTAACACGACAAAGTCTTTGACATCCTCGTAGCTGGGCTCCGGGAAGCTCTTTGCACCAAGCTTGCGACCAAATCTAGCTTCGTTCTCAGTGCGCGCCTCGTTGACGACATCAGGGTTAGCTGCCAGATTGAGTAGCGCCCAAGTGGTAGTAGCTGCCGACGTATGCTGGCCAGCCATTAGCAGCGCAATCAGCATATTTCCAACGTGCTTGTCGCTCAGCGGCTCGCCGTTCTTGTAGCGCGACTCCATTAGCGCGTCCAACATGTCAATATGCTTCTCACCTGTGTGCTTGCGGCGCTCGGCAATGACGGTACCAAAGATTCGGTCGAGTTCGTCGTGCGCCTTACCAGACGAATAGTACGAAGGAAGTGGGAGCCATTCGAACAGGAAATGAATCGGAGTGAAGCAAGAGTCCAGAGTGTGGTAAAGGTCAGCGACGCCCTCGTGTAGCTTGGAGCGGATCTCTGGGCCAAGGAGCGTATGCGACGCCGTCATGATAATCATCTCGGAGATGGACTGAAGCAGATCAACAGTGCCCTCGTCTTTAGTCCAATGTTTGTCAACGTACTGGTTAACCTCTTGGATAAAGATCGGAATGTAGGCGCGGAAGTTTTCAATGGACAGACCGGCCTTGACCATGCGCTTCTGCTCCATGAGAACCGAGTTGGGTACATCGTACACAACGCCCTCTCCAAAGACAGGCTTGGTCAAGGAGTTGTATGCGTCTTCAGCCGTGACACACGAGTGTTTGGCGTTAAATACAAAGTCATTGCCGTCAATGTCAACACAAACTGTCATGCGACGCCCAAACATTAGGAAGGTAAAGAAGTTGCCGTGGATCTTTTGGTTCTTGCGAATGAACTTTATAGGGTTGATGCCAAACTCGATCATCGATCCGATAAACGGGACATAGTACGACACGGTGGGCGGCTCAGACAAGTTGTAGTTCGTCTATTGCTCATATCAACAATGCAATACAGTGCTGTCGTTAGTAAGAGAGTATGCGTATGTGGCAGGACTGCCAACGTCTTGGGGTAGTACTTGCGACACGACTTCTTACTTTTTGCTCAAATTGGGCCCACGAAATGACAAAGGACACGAGAATTAACACAGTGACAGCCACGCAAGACACGGGCGAGCGAGCCATGAAGGCCGCGTAGGACTCCCAGGCAGTTTGCAATACACCCATCTTGGAGTCGGAATTATTCGCGCAAATAGAAAATAAGAGTAAATAGAGCCGAGCTAAAAGAGAGAGCACAAGTTCCTTAATCGAGATGAAAGATGTGGATGGGGCAAGTGCGGAAAGCAACAAATAAATGCCCTTATATGGGCGACTCGCGGGTTTTCCGGGTGCCTGTTTGTTTTTGTGCAGCCGGAGCTTTGAGATTTTCCTCTGATCACCATCCAGATCAGCCCATGCGGGCTAAGATGTGGACCGACTTATTCTGCGACTGCTTGACATCCGTCTTGCTGCTTTTCGCTCTCCTCTACAAGGATAAAAGTAAATTCATCAGGCTAAGACATGGTCCGATTGTAGATAATGCACTGCACAGAGAATTGGACATTGAATATACACAAAGAGATAATTAAAGGGAAATCTACAGATTGGGCGTGATACACACACAGAGATCAGGCCTCGATGACATGCAAACCGATGAGGCGCCAGGCCTTGTCGGCGTCTTGAAGCGACAGTTGAGTGCTCTCCTGCTCAGGAGTCAAAAGACAGTCCTTGAGCCGAGGCGAGGACATGCTGGCGCCAGTCATGCCTAGCACAGACAAAGTCATACGCATTACCTCTGGCACGGCGATGACGCTTCCGCTGTTCTCGTCAGTATCCAGCTCCAAGTCCTCTGGCTCTGCCACCAGCGTTAGGCGGTAGCCCGAGGCTCGCACGCGCTGTTGTATTTGGGCCACAGTAAGACGCAAGCCCTGCGGCTGAGTGCGCAAATGAGGAGAGCCGGCATCATGCTTGGGCCGCTGGTGGGTGGTGAAGATGCGCTTAAGCAGGCGCTCGGGCGAGGCCAGCTTGACTGAGGAAAGAACGGCGTCTCTAGGCTCATGATGCGAGCTACTACAGCCATGCGGACCAGCCAGCATGGAGCCGCGCAGGCGCTTGACCTGATCGACGCTATCCAGGCGTTGATTACGATGATCGGCAGTGATGTCGAGCATAGGACAGTCCCAGCCTGGCAAGCGCACTACCTGCGCAGTCATATTGTCATCGGAGCCCAGTCGCTCAGCTACGTCAACCAGCTTACGAGCGGCGCTCTCAGGGTTGGCGCAGCCCTTGACAATATCAACGATCTCCTGGTCGGTCAGCACGCTGGTCAAGCCGTCAGAGACAATGACAATAAATGCGGCCTCGTCGCCCTGGATGGTAAAATGAGAGATCTGCGGCTCAGCGATGACACCAAAGCGCTTGACCTGCCAGTCGCCAAAGGCTCTGGTGTTTGCAACACGCGCCATAGCACGCTCCTCGCCAAAGGAGTCGCGCGAGAAAAATGCTCCATGGTGCTGCAGGCGGTCACGCTCAGTGCGCACGCCTGGGTGGTGTAGGTCGTTGAGGGGCATGGCCAGGCCACCGTGCGAGTCGACATTGCACAAAATGGCCTTTGAGTCGCCCACATTAGAAACGACGACGTTGAGCTGGCTGTCGCGAGACCAAAATGGCAATCCCTCAGAGTCCCACAGCAGCACGGTGCAGGCGGTCGACCCTTGGCTGTCGCTCCAGCGCATGTTGCGAATGCTGCTGTCGGCCTTTAGGAACGCCAGAGTGATGCGCTCGTCAATAGTCAGAAAGCTGGGAATCTCACACCGGAGAATGGCGTCCTCAAGCGCACTGAGCGCCGGCGGCGTGTAGTCGCTCCAGTCCTTACCGTACTGGCGCATAGTCTCCAACACAGGTGGCAGATCGCTGACTGCTACGTCTTCGATGTTTGAGTGCAATACCTGCTTCAGGTACTCTGAGCACGAGTCGCCGCCATGTCTACACAAACACAAGAAAATTAGTAATAGATGTTGCGGGTGGGAAATCGCCACGTGTACCAGGAAACGACATGCATGCGGAAGATATAAAAAGATAATGCGAGGCACGCCTGGTCAAGTGCACATATGCATGCGTCGACGGAGGGATGAGCAATATTTATATGAAATGCTTACCCATCGTAGACGCCCAAGTACATGAGCTGCGCGCTGGACTTGTCTTTGCGGTCGGCGACCATTCCTGGGATACGCAGCGGCCGGAACTCGGCGCGGTCCTGGTTGTAAGCCCGAGTACCACGCAGGCTAGTATGCCCAACGAGCTGAGGGCTCTTGCGCACGTCGACGCGTACAGTGCCTTCTTCAGCGTACGCCACGTAGTATGGACATGGTTTTATCTCTACCATGGGCTGAACACTGCTGCTGCTGCCACCCATGCCTGGGGCCACTGTGCGGAGCAATACGTCTCGCTGAACAATTACCGGCTCCGCTGCAGGCGCCGAACGCTGAATTGCGGTGGGCCGTATGCGCGCATAGGCGCTAGTGTGAAATAAAAGAGGCAGGTGAGCACGCTGACGACAGAGCTGCGAAAATACTGGCGTTAACGCTCGCATTTGTGAAATGAAGTGACTTTTGCAGGTGGAGAGTAAAAGAAGGAAAGAAAAAGTTTTTAACAGGGCGAAAGAGAAGAGAAAGAGTTTGTGGACTTTAGCCACTGCTGGCGTTGATCAGCAAAGTTGTTGACCCAACGCTTGGGGGAATTGGGAGACACGGCAAGTTCCCCAAAGCTGGCCTTTGGTGGCGCCCGCAGCCCCGCTCACCACCACCGCGCCAACAACCACACATTTCTTGATCCAAAGGAACTCGCCACCTTCTGTCAGATCATCCGATCACAAAATCAGCCAACAGGCGTTTATGACAAAATCGCGCGCGTAAAATCGCACTTGATTCAATCTTGCCCTCACTTAGCGAAATCATTTAAATATTGCACTCTTATACCAACATTTCTTCATGGCAACATCAAACTCAAAGCGCAAGCGGCTCATTGAAAAGTCGCTGCCGCCAAAGATTGAGTCCTACATCCCAGAGTCCCGATTGTTTATGCAATTGCAGGCTCTGGAGCGTAAGCTGGATTCAAAGATAGTACGCAAGCGCTTGGAGGTACAGGAGGCGCTGGGAAAGCCCGTGTACAAGAAGCGCATTCTGCGAATCTTCGTGTCCAATTTGGCGGCGAACCAGCAGTCGGCAGCAGTGCCCATGTACGACACTGACGCCGAAACGCGTGAGGCAAAGCTCGATGCGGGCGAGGCGCCTTCCTGGACGCTACGAGTGGAAGGGCGGCTGGTGGACCCTGCTGGCGCGACGTGGAAGACGCGTCCGCCGCCTCACAAGTTCAGCGAATTCCTTAACTCTATGGTAGTGGAGCTGGACCGGGACCCCGAGCTATATACGGACAACGTGGTGCAGTGGCGCCGCGAGGCCGTGGAGAACGATGTTGACGGGTTTGAGATTAAGCGGCGCGGCGATGAGGACGTGCGCGCTCGGATTGTGTTGGATATGCGCACTGCCACCGACCGCTTCAAGGTCAACCATCCACTGCTGCGCGAGCTGCTTGATATTCGCGGCACAGTCTCCAAAGCCGGCTTTATTATGAAGCTGTGGCAGTACATCAAGCTCAACGGGCTCCAGGACACCGACGACCCAGACCAGATCCGCTGCGACTCGGGCTTGCAGCAGGTGCTGGGTGTCCCCGTTGTGTCATTTACGGCCATCCCACAGATGCTGCACGTATTCTTGGCGCGTCCAGACCCACTGGTGATTGACTATACCGTGCGCGTGCACTCTGGCGACTTCCACATGGGCCAGTATGCCTTTGACATGGAAGTCGAGGTTGAAGAGACCCTGCGCCAGGGCCCTGGTCCCCTGGCCAACGTGCAGACAAGGCAACGCGAGCTTGGCGAGATTGAGAACCAGTTGTCCCTGAAGATGCTGGATATCCACAACGCTCGTGCCAAGCGCGACTTTCTGCGCAGCTTCTCCGAGGACCCCGTGGCCTTTGTGCACCGTTGGATCGATAACCAGACTAAAGACTTGGAAGTCATTCTGGGCGACCGCCGCCACGGCCTGGAGGCTGCGCTTGGTGCCATCATGGCTGCCGACAGTACGACGTTGGAAATGTCGGCGGAGCGCAAGCAAGTGCTAGAGCGTGAGGCCACTAAGTGGCTCAAGGAGAGCTCACTATACGACGAGCCGTGGGCAGATGAGGCCATTTTCCACTATCTATCAACCAAGACACAAGAGCGCATGCAGCAGCTTCTGCAACAACAGCAGCAGCAGCAGATTCAGCAACAGCAGCAACAGCAGCAACATCAGCAGCAGTATCAGCAACATCAGCAGCAACATCAGCAGCAGCAACAGTATCAGCAGCAACTGCAGCAGCATCAGGCGCCAGGCATGATGTAGGGCACTACTAATATATTTCTTCTGGTTCTAACTTTTAAATCTATTGAGCAATTCTACCTGTCGACATGCACCACCACTCATATCTCTAGGCACGAGTGTGAATGGCGAAGAGGACAATCTCTACGAGTTCGGCATCGGTTCAGGCTAAAATTGGACTGTTTCCAAGATCCGGAGCATGCATGCAGAGCAATAGACGATTGTCGTATAAAAAAATAATAAGGCGAATTGGCGATGGACAACGCAGGCCAAGGCTGCACCCGGAAAATCACAAACAAAATATTCAGATGCGGGGGGGGGCATGTGTACGCGCAGACGCAAGAAAAATATTCACAAGGGGGGGCGTTTGCTTATTTTGACGATGTCTTTATAGCAGTAGGAGGCCTAGGCCATGAGGGCTACGATAGTTGCCCGCCAAGAGCGATCAAACAAGGAGAGATTGTGGTGCTTTCCGAACTTCACCCGAGTGGTGCGGACAACGCACCCATCTGACTCAGCGCGCGCCTGCGCTTGAGTTTTGCGGATTTTTTTTCTTTGTCAACCTTGAATTTTTTTTTGTGCTGGGTGCCAAGTTTACTGATCCTTCTTCTTCCATCTGGTCTCCGCGCACTTGTCTTCTTGGTATTCAATTGGAACTTTTGCTCTTTACTTCTTTTTTATTTTATTTTATTTGTTGTTCCCCTTGACACTCTAGGAATTCAAAGTCCCTGTGCTTTCTATCTTCAGCCACACGGTTTATTCAGAAGTCGTTAGGCTCATTCAACGTCTGGAGGCGAATTAGACTGTCACGCGTGGATAGGGTGCTGTCGGTTGTTTGTTGTCGTTTTCTTTAAGGCGCAACCATCTCTAGCAGAAGCCGACAAACCCTTATTGTTTACTGGCCCGATTACTGCTCTACCCGTCTTCTCTGGCCTGCTGCTCCGCACTGCTCGCCGTTGGCCCTTGCCCAGCACAACTCTGCACTGCTCAGCTTGGTCACGACAACAACAAAAGATTCTGTGTATTTGAAGTAACAAGGTAACTATCCGCCAATGCCATCTTGGAGCTATAACCGCATAGGCCACATACAGTAGTAGCAGCAGCTGTTCAAGCCACCACCCAACGTACTTCCTACCCGAGCGTGCAGCCAGGGGGGATGATAAACTTGTTCTTGTTTCGTATCTTGCATGCTGCCACTATCACTATGACCTACATTGTTGCAAGAGTGTACCGTGCGAAATTGGCGCATCTCGCTCTCCAAGGCCTGCACTTATAAATCTGTTATATGTTCTAGCCTGTAGCCCAAAAGCCGCGCTTTCCACCGCACGGTCATGAGCGGCGCAACCACCACACCAGCCACCGCCAGTCGCAGCGGCACAGGTGCCAGTAATGCTATCAGCCCAGGCAGCAGTGCCCGCCTACCGCTGTACAAGCGGCTGTTCAAGCGCTCTAATAAGGCTCAGGCATCAGAGTCCACCAACGACAATGGCGTACGCCAAGCCGTGGCAAACATGCCGCCACGAAGAATATTTGTCAACCGCGCAGTACCCGCCGACGACTTGGCGCATCATGCCGACCACTTTTGTACCAACGCAATCACGACGTCGCAGTACACGCTGCTGAACTTTTTGCCAAAGAACTTGTCGCGGCAGTTCCGGCGCGTAGCCAACATATACTTTCTGGCGCTGACAGTACTGCAATTGATCAACTACTTTGCGGTGGGTAACCGCTTCTTGACTGTGGTACCTATTATTTTGGTGCTGTCAATTACGGCGATCAAGGACGCGTATGAGGACACGCAACGGCACCTCTCGGATAAGTTGTTCAACGAGACGCACACGCGCATTGTGCGCAACTTGCGCAATGTCAATCTTCTCTGGCAAGACCAGCAGACCGAGATAGCAAAGACCAAACGCACGCTCGACTATCGCATTCGCCTGGCACGGCGCATGAAGCGCAAGACCTGGTATAATCAGATCCCACACGACTGGGAGGAGTCGCGCAACCCTGTCGACACCTCCAATCCGCCAGTGTTGGATGAGGAGGCCAAGTGGCGCAACGTGCGCATCGGCGACTTTGTTATCCTTAAGACTGGCGACCCTGCGCCTGCTGATATTCTGATGCTGGCCACTTCGGCTGACGACGGCGGGTGCTACGTAGAGACGAAGAACCTTGACGGAGAGACTAACCTCAAGCCCCGTGCGTCGCTGGTCGAGACGGCCGGCGTGCGTGACGCCGAGGGCTGTGGTCGTCTACAGGCTGTAGTGGACATTGATCCACCCAGCTCCAACATGACCAAGTTGAATGGCTCCATTACCATCTACTCTGCGCCTGCTACAGAGCCTAGCAGCGCTACGCCGCCGCGATTGGCATCTGAGCGACAGATTAGTCCAACCTCGCCGTTCAACCCATCGTCCATCAGTCCCACATCGGCCACCAGCCCACGCTCTAACGGCAACAGCATAGTACTAAGTGCTGACAGCTACGAGATGCGCGTACTAGGCCAAAAGCAGAACACCGTACCGTTCAGGCAGTCGCCGCTGGCCACGACAAACGTCAGACCGCCACTTGCATCGCACTTTGGCGGCGACGATGAGCCAATGTCGACAGCACTGCAAATGCCTATGCCTTTCGATCCACACGCCACATCCACAACCAACTCGAGCAGCGAGTAAGTTATCAAATGCCATACTGTTTTGTTTGCATGTGTGTCACAGACCGCGGTCTGGACCCTTTCTACCTCACATGCTTATGACGTCACGTTTCTAACAGGTGATTACTACTTGCGAATCAACAATGGGCTTGTTGTTGCTAACCACCATTCTACCCGATGCTATTGTTGCTTGTTCTCATTGCCATTGAATTAGCGTGCTGGGCAAATCGCTGCCCAACAATGTCGATTACGGTGCCAAGCCGGTAGTGTCGCCGTTTTCTATCAGCAACATCTTGCTGCGTGGAATGACTGTGCGCAACACGGACTGGGTGATTGGGCTTGTCGTGTACACTGGTGACCAGACAAAGATTGTGCTCAACTCGGGACCGACGCCGTACAAGCGCAGTCGCATCGAGCGGATGATGAACATCCAAGTGATGATGAGCTTTGGGTTTGTGTTTGCCACATCGTTCATCGTTGCGCTTGTAGGCGGGCTAAAGTACGCAAAGCCTGAGCACCGCAACAGCCCCTATGTGGACACTTCAATGGCCAAGGGCACGTACGGGTTTGCATTGTTCTGGTCGGCCATGATCATGCTGCAAAACGTGATTCCAATTGCGCTGTACGTCAGCATAGAGTTTGTCAAGAGCTGGCACGCATACTGGATCTACCAAGACAAGAACATGTACTATGAGCGTACTGACCAACGGTGCATGGCACGTAACTGGAACATTTCAGATGATCTGGGCCAAGTGTCATACATCTTCAG
>JANBQS010000093.1:0-37707 GCA_027577415.1 Coemansia sp. RSA 922 | reverse complement strand
GTGTGAATTTCTGTCCCAGTTTGGGAACGGGTATATTACAATTCTCGTCAATATAGGCTAGTTTAAAATTGAAAAAAAATGTTTGCTCTTTGGCTAAGTGCCACAGAACAACACTCCAACACTCTCAGAAAGTGTACAGGGATATGAATTCGGTACGCACTTTACTGACTTGTTCTTGGGAGGGAGGGCAGACTCTTTTCCTTATCGGGGTGGATGCTAAAAAAAGGGCGTTTTGTAGGACAGACATACTTCATTATGTGTGTTGCGTCCTCTAGTTTTTTTTGCTTGCTCGTTTGCTGGTTTCTTTTCTTGCTGCGTTTCTCTTCTTTGCTTTTTTGCGTATACTATTGACTGTTCAACATTTTTGCGCCCTCTTTTCTTTATTTTTCCTTTTTCTTTTCTCACCACATCACACAGTGAGTGTGCACAACATTTACTTTTTCTCATTGGCCCGATAATATAGCGCGAGCTTGCCTCACCCCCCCTTGTCTCTCGTCGCTGTATATTCCAATATGTACTACGATTTTACGCCAGCAGAAGAGGCACGTGTGCAGCTGGCCGCATTTTTCGGAATTAAAGTCGACCCCGTCGGTTACGTCGACCTCGCTGCCGTTGTTATATACTCTCTGGTTCTATTTTTTGGACTATGCGCAAACATCTACGTCTGGTGCAACCGGCACTATGCGCCGCTAAAGGCCAAAAACATACCACTCATGACAGGCATTTACTTGCACAGCGTGTTTTTCTTTCTCGGCGACCTGACTCTCTGCGGAATGGTGCACGTTCGTGGACCGTTTTTCGGCAACTGCACACTGATGTTGATTTGGCTCCGTTCGATGATGGGTAACTTTTCGCTCGGCTCACTGCTGACTATTAGGTCGTACAAGCTCTACCGCGTGTTTTGTATGAACAAGCCCATGCACGGGTATAACCGTGCCGTCCCTTACGTACTATACATTGCCCTGATTCTGGCGGCTGGCACGATATCCACCATTATACCAAAGCATCTGACGGTCGACTATATTGAGGGTGTCGAGTTTTGCATCGACAATCCAAATCTAGTAACCTCGTATTGCTCGGTTCTGTGGTTCATGTGGTGCATCTACTTTATGATGATGTACCTATTGCGCAACGTTCGTAGCTCGTTCAACGAGTTTAGAGAGATGGCCATCTCGCTTGGACTTCTCGTCTTTTGCACGATATTCAACCAGGCCGTTCTATATTGTATACCGCGTCTGCCCACGAGTCTCAGCTGGCGTTTGGCGCTCTTGTCTGTGGACCAGATTACCGCCAATTATATCTGGTGGCTAATCATGCTCAAGCCCATTTACAAGTGTATCTTCCACCATGACAAGTACCTTGCGCAGTGGAAGCAAAAAATGACGGCCGACGGTCTGCGCGCACAGTATGGCATGGGTATGGGCGAGACGGAAATGTCGACACACTCCAACACACTGGTCAACGGCCACCAAGAGACTGGCTCGTCAAAGGCGGTTGAAAGCGACCCAAGCTACACCGAGTCGACGCGACTGGCCATCAACCGACTCGCCGCACTCTCGGAATCGTCTCATGGGCGAATCGCCGCCACAACAGCCGGATGGGAGACCTCAGAAAGCGGCGACACAGTGTCTGGTGAGGACTACTTTTACCGTCACAGCATTTCGTTTGCGCAAAAATTCGAGCGCAGGAAGAGCGAGCCCTTTGTATCTGCCGGCGCTACTTCCACGCCACTGACGAGGGGTGCTAACATCCACGAGAGAGGCTCAAAGTACCGCATGCTCACACAGCGAGTTCTCTCACACCACGATGCCGTGGAGTTGGTCGAAGAGACTAGCGCCAACTCAGACAGCGTATTGGTTGACTTTGGCTTGCCAGATTCTCGTGCTCAAGACACGGCCTCACTTCATGAGAGTAGCTCACCAGAGTGTGCTCAGCAAAAACCGCCGGCGCGCTCATCCGAGATCCACAGATGGCAGCGCTCAGACACTGACCTCTCGCTCTTATCCAGTGGATGCAGTGGAGGTAGGCGCCTACTCTAAATATATTAATAGCTCATATTTCTTACCACTTTCCATTTTTTTATTTTAAAAACTAAATACCTTCAAACACTTTTAAATGTCCTTGATGATTTCGCTGTAAGGATTGAGCGCGTACTCGGTCCACGACCCGTCATAGACAGCAAGGTTGCGTGGGCTAACGCCGGCATTCAGCAGCGCAAAATAGAGAACGGAGGCAGTCACGCCGCTTCCGCAAGAGGCAATAATAGGACGGTTAAGATCCACGCCTCTGCTCTCAAAGACACGGCGAATGTCTGCTGGCGACTTTAGCTTCTGAACTTGCGGATTGGCCGGGTCAGACGCCTCTGTGACCTCTGTGAACGGGACGCTGATAGCGTGTGGCATATGCCCTGATGACAGTCCTGGGCGGAACTCTGGGTCCCTTCCAGTAAACCTACCGTTAGGACGAGCGTCAACGATCTGTCTGCCCTGTGTGCCGCCGCTAACTTTAAGCTCCTCAATGTTACCAACTACATCCGCGTAGTCGCATACTAGCTGGCTGACTGGTTGCGCAGTGTATTTTTCGCTACCGGGCGACTTTGCTTGAGGCTCCCCGGCCTCCGCCTCGTACTTTTCTGCTACCCACGATGGGAATCCGCCGTCCAAGACGGAGACGCGGTCGTGGCCCATTGCGTGAAGCGTCCAAAACACTCGGCAAGCCGGCCCCACTCCAGCCGTATCGTACACTATTACATGGTCGTCGTTGCTGATGCCCAACTTGTCCATGCTAGCGCCAAAGAACTCGGGCAGTGGAAGCATGTGTGGCAAGTCGGTCTTTGAAAAGTCCTTGATCTCGTCGATACCAAAGAACCGCGCTCCGGGAATGTGCGACTTGGCAAATTCCTCCTTGGAATTGCGGTTAAGAAACGGAAGGTACCACGAGCAGTCGAGCACCTTGACACTCTTTAGGTTGTCGTGTAGCCATGGCGCTGACACCAGCTTACTCACTGGGTTACTCATTGCGCGTACGGCTGACGAGGACAGCGACTACAGTAATGGAAAAAAATGTGAGTTGCAATTAGTCGCACTTTGGGCAAGACAGTGCGAACGACAACGACAACAAAAAGGATATACACACTCTGAATGCAACAGGAGAGCGAGATGCGAGTTTTGAAAGAGCTAGCATTTCAACGAACAAAAAAAGAAAAGAGACAAAAATCTGTTGATGACGTGGGAGAAGTGAAATAAAATAAATAAAAAAACAGAATTTGGGCGTTAAAAATGTTGGGATTGGGTAGGACAGCGCTTTGGTACACGTGAGCGCAGAAAGCCTTGATCAGAGGATAAGGTTTATCAAATGTTGTAGTGCAGGAGGAGTATTTAAAAGGCAATACAGCGCTGGCTGGAGATACTTTCTGATCAAGCAATAAAATCTTTATTCTCGACAAATAGACACCAAAAAGAGCAATAAAAAAATTTCTCCCGAAGGAGATTCCGTCTCAAGATTTACGTGTCATCCTTGCGCAGGGAGAACATGCTAATCTTCTCTGTATCGTTATAATTGTTATCAAATGTCCCTCACGGCAGGTTACCCCACCGTGTGGACAAAATAGGACTAACTGGTACAGCATTATATACCAGGTGGAAAATGTCATTATAAAGGATTATGGGGAGGTACAATCATGTGAAGTTTCAATGTCTTTGGGAGGTTTCAGATAATTAATCGCAAATAAATTTGTGCTTAAAGGTGGTGCCAAAACAAAAAACAAACAAACATCATGAAGAAAAAAAAGGATAATACAAGGCTCAGATAGTTTCTACCCTGCGATCATGCATAAGCCCTTTGATCATGTGCACAAAATAATAAGGTTATTGATAGGCAATGATGACGGAGGACGAGCTTAGTATAGTATATGATGCAAACGACATGTCTTCTGGCTCTTACTTAGCAGGGTATAAAAGAGGGAGGAGATCGCCAAACATGAACAAATCTTTGGACTACCAACTATTTCCTTACCTTTTGCTTTAACAAACAAACTCTTTATTATTATTATTATATCTTGTCATCTTATTTAATGGCTGATGACGACCCACCTCTACAGTTGGATCACACAGAGAACGAGCCTTACAACTGTGACATCGAGTTGGTGAAGGTGCCTCTGGATGCCGTCGAGTGGCGCCCTGAATTCAAAGAAGCACTTGAGAGGCTTGTCTTGACTGTTCACTGCCTGGTTGTACACACCTATCAACTGGCGTGGTGGACGTTCGTTTTTGAACCTCTCCAAACACCAGATTTCAACCATGGGCGCTTTATGGATCCCATGTGTTTTTATTACGTTTTTATGGCACTCGCCAAATACAAAAGCCCCGATGAAAGAAAGAAGGCCAAGGACAAGAAGAAGACTGGCAAGGGCAAGCGTGGCAAGGACAAGTGCAAGCATGGCAAGGGTAGGACTGAGAAGGCTATTACTTACAAGTTTAAGGAACTACTTGCCAAACACATTGCCGCATATTGTGTTTCTGCCCAGTATTCCTCAGATGGCTATAAGAGTATGTCATCAATTGCCGGATATAATACAAATGTAGATTTTGAAATGTTAACACAATAAATTCTGAAAACAAGAGAAGAAGCTCCCCGATTCCCAGCCTAATGCTGAGTGGGAAAACATATAAACACTAGTGAAAAATACTATGATCATCTCAGTCAATCAGTGTGACGTCACATATGACTACTATGTGACAGGTATTTTGCCATGGTCTTCTGAGGTGTACCAACCAGAATTGTTTGAAGACTGTGACTGTTAATACTGATATGGACGTGAATGGTGCGGGGGTAAATGAGGTAGGCAAGGCTAAGGATGCAGCAGACACAGCTAAAAATGTGGATGCAGCAAAGAAGGTGGGCAACACTAAGGAGGCAGCAAGGGGCAAAGGGCGCAAGAGTGCAGATGACAAGACTTCAAGAAAGTTTAATCAGAATATGGCGGCAGTGCTGAACTTTAGGAGGATTTTGGTTAGTTTGCGAGAGACTGGCAATATTCCGGAGAACTTTAAGTGTGGGACTCCAAAGGATACAGTGGCAAAGAATGGGCCTAGGGATTCAGGTGCTGTGACTGTGGGTTCTGCGAGTACTGCCAAGAAAAAGCCGATGAGAAAACAGCCGCCGTCTAAGTGCTTGAAGAAGGCCTGAGCTACGTCCATACGTCTACATCTACCACAGAAAATCCGACGGGGTTAAAGCCTCATTAACATGCTTTATGTACGCCATGTATGGTCCCAACTTTCAACCGTCGAAAGTTGGCTTGCAAGATGATGCATGCTCATGACACAGATGCCATGAAAAGTAAAACGCATTGATGCAGACAAGGAGTAAAGTTGAATATATTGTCGTTGATAAAGGTAAAAGAAACTACTAGAAAAATGGTACTGATGATTCACATACTTACCACCAGGGCTAATTTAACGACTGATGTAGCTGGTTTGTGATGTGCTAAACAGTATACTGAATACCTTGTGCATGGGATAGGCTTACTTGCAAACAAGTGAAGAAGTTGAAATCATATTATAGTTTAGATTAAGCTTCTACACAAAGTTGGTATCAAGCTGAGGGCCACATCTTATCACCTGTAGAGACCCCTTGCAGCAGGATTAGAAGATGATGAAACCATTAGAGTACAGTTCCAATTTGAATTTCCAAAGTTGTTACCACAATTTGTAAACCAACACCCTTGTCCGCCTAAAGTGTGTGATGCAGCTTGGCTGCGCAAATCATGACCAGATGCTAATTGCAATGTTTGTCCATAAATTTGGGTATTATTCAGTTTCCATAGTTCGCTGTAGAAAGGACCCCATTCTTTAATCGTGCTTGTAATGGTATAGCTCTTGAAAAATGGACTTGAGGATTCAGTAATTGTAAGAGAGCTGGACATTGGATAAAAATGAGCAGGTGGGCAGAGTAATAAATAGTAAGAAGTGTGATGAGGTGAATTGATGAGAAAATCTTGTTCGAAAGTGGGCACTTCTTGCCCTCTTTTATATCCCTAGTTTTCAAACAAATGAGCACAAGCGGTTTTCAGTCAACGTAAAAAAATTTGCTTCTTGAGAAGCCCACGTTTCTTCCATGGTGTTATTTTTGCGCGTCTTTTAAAAGGGAGGTTTAGTACACCATGCTTTTTAGACTTTTTTGCTGAGAGATCACATTGTTCACTCCTTTGAGTAAAAGAGTACTTTTGAGTGTAAGTTGTGGGTTTTGAACAAAAGAAAACAAAAAAGTACTGTTTTTGCTTGCTGCTTACACAAAAAATCCTTGGATTGTAAAAGCAAATGGCTTCAAAGAATCCTCAAAAGGCGTCTTTTTTTACTTTGAAGAAAGCTGGGTGCTTTGTCTTTAAGTGAGTCTTTAAAGTAGTGGAGAAAAAAGTGCAAACCCCCCACTGCAAAGGTCTTTTCACAAATGCTCCCAGCGAGTTGAATGCTTCTTCAAGGGTTGTTTGAAAAATAGAAAAGAAAGTGCAATAAAGACAAAGATTTGTCACTTCCACAAAAAGAATGTGTTTGGAGGGGTTCGTTTCAAAAGGGGTGCTGGCCAAAGTTGGCGCTTTTCTTTTCTTCAAATTCTCACTTTAGGTATTTTTTTTTCTTATTTCTAGGACAAAACAGTATGCCATTTTTTAACAACGAGAATCTAAAAAACTGTTCTAGAAGCAACAAACAGGAGTTCTAAATTGGTGTTTTTTGATGCCTGTATTAAATTCCAAATCTCATTATATCAAGCGCCTGTCCATGGGAAGGTGCTCTGTTTTTACGTTTACTACACATGTCTGTATTGAATTAAGCCTTATAGTGCATCCCCATCCCGAATCCTTTTTCATAGTAAGCCCTACAAAAGTATACTCATGTCCATTTACACACCGAAATATGTTATAGTTAAAGGAATCCTCTTCTAGTATAAACTTGTGTTCAGGGATTAATGTAGAAAGTTCTACCTTTAACTGGTCAAAAAAGATATCGAAATCGACAATATTGCTCTCAATATAGTAATTTTTCCAGACGTTTTCTGTTATGCGGTCTAGTTTAATAGTATTACTCATTGTAAAGTAAAATGTGTAGGGAGAGAGAGAGAAAAAGAGAAAAGAGGCAAGAAGAAAAGTGTATACAGGCCTGGGAGCTCCAGGCACCTAAAGTACTCGAGGTGTGGAAAAAAGGTCTCCTTTATTGGTAGGTGTGAACACACGGATAAAAGTCTTAGTAGCTCAGAAGGACGCAACAATGACTGAATGAGGGCTTTGACAGCATTCGCTACTCTTTGTACTTCGTGGCAGCATGTCAGCTCCAGTCAACGACACTGTAAGAGTGACACAGCGAAGCTGGAAGCACAAAGAATGCTTAGAGGATAGGCCACGCCTTAGATCTGTGCTTTCTGGCTTGGTTGTTATTGACAAGAATGAGGTGTCTGGCTTACCATCACCTATGTCCATATATCAGGATAAAAAATAGAGCAAGACGGCTCGAGGGAGGCCCAACAACACACCAATTACTTTTTTTTATTATTATCAAGACCTGAGAGTACCTCTCACTTGCAGTCGAGGGTATTACTTAATTACACTGTAGAAACCTGACAAACAATAAACTTGTTTATGTCTGTCGGACAAGGGGAGCTCATCAGCCGTTTAGCCCATACAGAACGTCAATGCAGCCACAAGAACAAGAGGGATTTTCAACCTGGATTTTGCCAACCAACAACACATTGCCAATTATCATTTCAACATATCCACATTAATCTTTTTTCAATATGATTAAACTAATGACAGCCGAGGGCGCCGTAATCAGTGTCGAGCGAGATATCATTGAACAATCAGGCACGATTCGGAATATACTCAGCGACGTTGGCTCCTCTGACAAGCCCATACCAGTACCAAACGTGAGTGGGCCGATATTGAGCAAAATCATCGAGTACTGCCGGCACCACCGCAACGATCCAGGTAGACGGCAGCCCAAAGAGAGCAGCACTTTGGAGGAAAGTGATAGCAGCGATGCAGTGATCCAGCGGGCTATAGAGCAAATGGATGAATTCGACCATCAGTTCTGTCGCGTGGATCAGGGCACTTTGTTTGATATCATATTGGCGGCGAACTTTCTCGATATCCAACCATTATTGGATCTGGCGGGATACACGGTGGCGAACATGATGAAGGGCAAATCGGTGGAGGAAATTAGGTCGACTTTTAATATCAAGAATGACTTTTCGCCTGAAGAGGAAGAAGAGATTATGAAGGAAAACGCTTGGTGCGAAAATTAGATATCTGGAAAATCACAAACTTTTTTCTCTCCTTGTGTTTACACTTTTTTTTTCGTTTTCTCTATTTATTTTTTACTTTATTTTTTAAAATGCCTCGTAAAAGAACAGACAAGTTTGTTGTTTGTCGTGACACCGAAGTTGTAACTCACTTAGAACCTGGGTTATTTCCAGCTGGTAGACAATCCGAATGGACTGAACAAAATCGCACTTTGACGTTTTCGATTCATCCTCTAAATAACCAGGTCGCCATTACCGTAGCTGGCAAACAACCCAGCGAGAGTCTATCCCAGCGAGTACCCGTATATGAACATGACCAAGTAGTACACATATGCGGTCTAGCCGGAGTACCTGACACTCGGCTTCCGTTTGTCAATGACACGCATGCAGTGTTCTGCACATTGCAGAAAATAATGGAAACTAGCAGCCAGGAACGCGTAGCCGTAGGTGTCGACAGCCTCTTGCGAATGAGCGCGTTGTATCGTGAGGTGATGTTGCGGCAGATACGCGTACTGCAGGAGGCCAGCTCGGTGACAGAGTTTATTGCTGGCGAGGTTGACACGTTCCACTCGATGCACGCAGTGTGGCACCTCTTGGAGATCATCTATCTGACTACAAACTTGCCCGGATTGAGTACTTCGATTGTGCCGTATTTTATGGAATGGCTGAACCTCAATTTCCCAGCACCTTTGGCGGAAGACGGACAGCAGATCCTTGCCAGTGCTGATTTGGCGCTTAATACTGAGCTCTGGCCGTATATGAAGAAATTAGCGTTGCGTGGACATGTCTCTGTGCTGGCTAATACTTTGGAGCGCGTGGCTCCGGAGCTTTCTGCGCAGGCGGCAAAGTGGGCCAGGGATATTGCAAAGACTGCGCGTAATATGCCGTTGGGGTCGAGCGAGGAGACAGCGGGGTCGTTTAATGGGCGGTGGAGGCGGTGGAGCGAAGAGCTGCAGAATATGGCCACGGCTATTGCCAGCTTGCAACCCAGCGATGATGTGGCGCTGGAGTCGCTAAACACGGTGGTGGATATTATGCGCGGCGACGCTGACACTATATCGGAGGAGGGCGAGTCGTGGCAGGATATTCTAGGGGCGCTGCTATTGTACAGCGAGCCTACGGCGCAGGCGGATCGGCTGCCAAGTTTGGCGGGCGTCGTGGTGGAGCAGTTCCAGGCGACAGAGTTCTCGGTGTTGGACCGCGCTCTTGTTGCGCTGCTCAACTACGAGCTGCCAGAGTTCCTAGTGTTCTGTAATCAGATCGACCCCTGGCTGTCGGCGCACATGGCGGATCTCATGGACCACATTAGTATCCTGGACGTGTGTCGGGCGGCATTTGCTGTGGACCCGCGCGAGCACTATTTGCTGGCATTGGGTGAGATATATGTCGGCCACGAGAACCTATGGCAGGTGGGGTTGGATTATTTGGGTCTGGGCGGAGTCGCAAAATGTGTTATGGTGGAGTACGCAGTGCGTATTCCGCTAGAGTCTGATGCGAAGGCTAGACAGGTTCTGGGCGTGTGCAAAAAGTACGGGCTTGCGGCGGCTGTTGACCGTATTCACAGGCAGCTGGGCCGGCAGCAGTGGCGGAGAGGAAGGCTGGGCGCGGCTATTGCGCATTTCGCGGAGGTTGGCGATCGCGCGTCTATTGGCCTTATTTGCGATCAGCTCTGGGGCCAGTACCTTGCATCTGGAGTGCTCGCGTACGGGCCTGTCGTTGACAGTGTCATGGCTGCGGGGCTCAGCCATGAGCGGCTGCTGTTCTTGGTGCGGTTCCGCGATTTCCACGAGTCCTATAAGGCGAAGCAGTTTGTCGAGGCTGGTGGCATTTTGCTCGCTATCTTGGAGAGCGAAATCGCTCCGCCCTATGCTGTGGCTGATCTGCTGGTCGATGCGATACCATTGCTGGAGGGCGACGTGCTGGTGTTTTCGGCCGAGCAGACACTTGAGCTCATGCGGTGTGCAGAGGCCCTAGTTCAGTCACAGTTCCCTGGTCGGGTGGTGGACAATGATGGTGAATTGAAAATATTTAGTGTGGCGTGTGCACGTAATCTTGCACGTTCATATTTGGTTTAAATAAAATTGTTAGCCTAGTTCCTTTCGGTGGTCAATCAGTGCCTTGACTGCTTCTTTGATTTGGTCGTAGAACCAGCGACGGCTCTGCGCGTCAGAGATCGGGATAAATGGTCCCGGTGGCATGTAGCCCTCGGGTGTGGCAGGGAGTTTTAGCGAGATTCCAGTGGCATCAAGCTGGATGCTGTGTAGGCTGCGGATCTCCTGCTCCCACTCGATCTGAGCCTTTGACGCATTGGCAGCGCTGACGCCGATAGCACCTGTGGCCGAGCCGGTTTCCATCGAGGAGCCGGCAGCGCCAACAGCCATCCCAGCCTCGTCTGGCTTGGCGCGGCGGAACATGACCAATCGCTGGTATGTTAGGAGTACTACCATGTCGGAGCCTGGTAGCTCGAGATGCGCTAAATAGTTGTCATAGGCGTATGCGCCCTTATTGAGCTCACACATCCACGCCTGGCCCAGTGCATCGCGGCCAGAGTACGCCGTGATAATACCATCCCGACCTATATGTCGTGGTAGTCGCTGGCGGTCGAGATCGCGCTCAAACACTGTCGTTGTGTTGCGGATACCCTCGGTCACGTTAGAGGCGAGATCAAACATGCCGATCACGGGTTTGGTCACTACGCCAACTAGACCTTTGCCTACGCCCTTGAAGAATCCGCCGACGCCCTCTTGTTCGGCTCCTTCTAAAGGTCGCATGACGACGCCGGCTAACCCCGATGTGACACTTTTGGCGAGAGACTCGGCACCGCGTGCTACACCGTAGATGGCGTGTTTGGGTTTGTTTCTAACCCGACTCATACTCCTTTCAGTCTGGTACCTGGGATCCATGGTGGCGGCGGAAAGACCCTTGGACATGCTATCGGTAAACTTGCTGAAACTATCGGTCATCCCGTATACAGTCTTTTTAAACAAAGACGCTGTTCCACGCGCCAATCCAAAACCAAAATCTTGAGGTCGATCGCTCATAACGAAACCCTGGTATGGTTCGTAGAAAAAGTCTGATACTCCCGAACTAATATTGTTAAATAGTCCGACCGGGTTACCGAGAAGATTGGCGCTGCCCAAGAGTTTGTATACTTGGTTGAATATCTCTGCCGAATAGTGTTTATGCATACGGTCCAGGAGGATGGGCATTGAGACTCGGACGTTTTGCATTACTAGGGCGTTTAGTGATACGGGTGCTTCGTTTATGTTACCGATCGCCATTGTTAGAATATTCATCGCGTAGGCTACGACACCCGAGCTGCTGGCCACGCCCTCGCCGACTAGTTCAGAGCGAGGTACATTCACCGAGTTGGATACAGGATAGCGCGTTGAGGTCGGATCGCCACCCACTTCTAGTCGCTGAGTACGCATAAACGACATATGGAGCTTGAATGGCTGGATATGGAGGAACTCGAAATACAACTGCATTCCATCCTCTACAGGTTTCACCTCAGGTACGGCCGAATCCAACATATCCATGCCCGTAGTATCGTCGTTAGAGGAGTTCCATCCGGGGACATCAAACTTTACGAAATCCATAAGCGCGTACAAAAAGTCCTCGTCCAACTCTACCGATAGTTCTTGCGCCAATACCGATGCGTATTTGAAATACTCCACGCCATACGACCGGTCCTTGGCACGCACGGCAACTGCCACAAGAGCTGGTGGCGAGGAGACTCCGGCTACGGATACTCCAAGAGTAGTCGGGTACAGGACAATGGGGAATAGTGCGCCGTAGATCTGGTTATCGATCTGTATCCATTTCACAGACAATTTGAAAGTCTGGTTCGACGTCGAGTCCGAATACTTTAGTTCGACGTCAGCCAAAGTAGCAAATAGTATCTCGCTCGAGTGCTTGTTAATTAGCGATATGCCGATACCGCCCTCGAGGCCGAGCCTGTATATAGCGTGTGTCTTTTCGTCTGCCTCCACCACCTCGAATCGCTCCTCAGTTGAGGATATCGTAGACTGCTGTGTGTTGGTACGAGTAATGCGGGGCTGAGGCGTAAAGAGGCTGGTTGCTGGCGTGTACCCTGTTAGACGCAATACTTGGCGTGGTCCCGAAGCTACCACTTCAATATTCATCGTGTGGTCGGTCACCGCTCCCCGTCTTGGTGGCCGCGAGTAGACAAACGGTCGTTGCTCGCCAATCTCCTGCAAGCTTACACGACGAGTAGCGCCCATCGCGCTGACCACCAATAGTTTAGTAGCTGCTATTGGCGAGTCCCACGCATAGTCCAGAGACTCACCCGCACGCACAACATAGGTCCGATCTGGCTCCACGGGAGTCCCGTCTTCCGTCTGTTTCTCGTGGTGCTGCCACACAGTAACGTCGACTGACGTATGGTTGATAATAGCGTAGGGCCAGCACTGTGACTCCCTTTGCATAATGACGAATAAACAGGCCCCGTCCAAAACCACGTCGATGCGTATTAGGGATTCACCATCGGTGGTTGGTAGGCGAACGAACATCCGGCCTACATCGTCGATACTGAAGGGCGCTGACCACCGGCCATCGCGAACACTGGGTGTGGGTCTGCCCTGAGCGTCAGTGAGTGCGCAGGCGATGGTTAGGAGTCGGCGACGGGACCGCAGAAGCGTGTGTAGGGGCTGTCGCTCGCCATCAGACAGCACGTAAGCCTGCGTGGCATTGTACAGAGACCGGTACTGCAGTGCCATACCCGTGGTGTTCTTGACTACGTAGCGAGACGTAAAAGTCACTACGCGCGTATGCGAGTACCGTCCACGACCAGGCTCAATTTCCAGACCCAAATGCGCATCATTCATACGGTCGCTAAGCGGAATAACCACTTCAGAGGAACTACCCAGTGCATCAAAACTCAATGGTCGACTCCAATCAGATCCAGGAACTTTGACTAGCGCCCTATTGCGCAGATCGAATGACCCGAAAGAAAACATAAGCGGACGTATGTCATCTATAGGCGGTGGACGCTCAAAGTCATTCGCTTGGTGAGGTTCGAGTGGAACATTGCCAGAGGCTATGTGCTGTCCGGCGATGGTCGACATGCCTTTGAAAAAGCCCTTGCTGGAATACAAAAGCTTCAATCCCGTGCGGTTAACCATAACGTAGGGTGCGTAGATGCTGATGCGGCGGCACTGACCGCCTGAGTTGGGGATATCCATGCGGTGGATCTTGAGCGCCAGGCGTATCCCCTGCTGGTCGCTGACTACGAGGTCAGTGTCTGTCGGGTACTCGTCCTCATCGGGGGTCTCGATAATCGTGCCGTCACATTTGTCGAACCCTGCATCAGGGATCGCAATACTCAGGAGCACCAAGTTCCCGGGCCTCACTGCATGCACCGAGGCTACTCCGCCACGCGGCAAATGGCAGTTCCATCTGCGGCCGGACGTCTTGTCGAATACTCGCATGTTCATGGCATAGGGCAGCAGGTTCTCGATCTCCATGGGCGGAGTCATTACCAGCCTCATAAACGGATACTTGTACAGGGCAGTTGGGTTCCTCGCATCACAGGTGGCGCTAAAGTGCACATAGAACGGCGTACCATCTTCTGCCTGGCAGCACAATTCGGATCTCGGTTCTTGAGCCAAGAAATCCCGCCAGTACACATACTGCCCGCTCCACGCATACCCCGGAGTCTTTACGCGGACTGCATACTGGTGGCAAAACAAAATAGGCAGTGGCAGGTCGTCTCCCGGTGCAATGATAGCAGAGTCAGTACGTAGTTCGCCGCGGTAATCGCACATTGCTACTTCCATGTCAGTGCGCGTGCGGTTCTCCACTACCAAGGGACTGCGGAGTACTACGCGCTTGACGAGATTCACAGCGTCTAGGCGCACTTCGACTGCGAGTCGGTGGCTGATATCGTCGAGCGCCGGCTGCAATGTATAGTGGCGCGTGCCTTCCCTGTCTACCTGCACACGACGTAGCCATTCCCACTGACCATTGGAAAACTGGATGCCGAGGTGGTGTGGTTTGGCTTCGACTTGCTCCCTGCGTCTCCGCCAGTCCTCGAACCGCCACGGCAGACTAGCGCCATCACGCAATAGCACTGGCGCCGTGTCGATGCGCTCGCTGTGCGGCGTGGCGCCTTCCGCCAAATCCACCCACACGTGGCAGTCGATTCCCGTGCGGTTAACTAGCACGTAGGGCATCCGCTCAACTGACGGCGCTTTTGTTACTTCGTCACCCCACTGCCGCGCCAAGCCCAAAGACTCTTCAATAACGGCATGGGAGGCGTTGACTAGCAGCCTGTCGGTAGAATTGATATCTACTTTCTGTACTCCGGCTACCTGATTCATATTTACGGAGCAGCGCCAGGGTTCGATGAATGGCTCCCAGTGCGAGTTGCGCCGGTTAAAGTACGAGGCGTGTACTTGGATACTGCTCTGCAGGCGTAGCCCATTAGTCCAGTCAGTCACGTCGACGTGGAACTCGCGCGCAGTACATGCATACACGGGCAATCCAAACATATCCCGGATCACTACCAGCCGCAGTCCGGCGACCGTAGCCCGCATAGTCTCTTTGACTAAGGATGCGCCCATTGCCTGGCTGTCGCCCAGGCTGCTGGCGTTGTCGAGGGCTGCTGGCGCCGACGCCACTGATGTCTGCGTAGTGGGCGTACTGACTAGTGGTGGCATGGAGCCAGAACGTAGGTCGGCGACAAACTGCGACGCTGCGCTAGCCACAGGGGGCTCGGGGCTGCTCGTCAGTGCCATGGCGGTGTTGAATATATCCAGCATCAGCATTATATCGTTCAGTCCCACTCGCAATAGGAGATTGCCAACATCGACTGAAATGTCTGTGGCCTGGTGCGACTGCGTACCGCGCCGTATGTCACCGGGTGTCACTCGTGAGTCCATAGTCATGATGACAGTGAACGGATCCATGACACTGCGTGACGTCTCTGTGCGTCGATCAATCGAGCACAAACGTACGCCAATTTCGTCCATAGTCATACAGAACATACCCTCCTGCGCCAATATTATCTGCTTGACAGATAGAACCAGGGCTTCGGAAGACCGGTTCCGAGGATCCGCCAGCAGGATTATCTCGGGATGCAAGACATCTATCTTGTAGATCAGCCCACCAGTGGAGCTGTCAGCGGGAGCGTCCCGCACAGTGCTTTGTACTTGGGCGGTATTGTCGGCTTGCTGTGGGAACACGCTGGTGGCAAAGGCCCAGAGATGGAACGCGTGGTCGAGGACCAGGATGATGCGAGGACTGTCCAGCGTTACGAGTACTACCATGTCCTGCTGAGGCCGCATATCTACATGGCAGATCACCTGGGGACTTGGCGAGTCTTCTTCGACTGGCGCGTCTTGCGCCACAGCATGCATGCCGTGAGTCTCGTCGGTCTGGGGCGTGGCGGGACTAATGATCTGAGTGAACTGGTTCTCGGTCCCCGGTCTCGTATCGTAGGCGCGGACGGCCATGATAGCCAGCTCAGCTTTACTGTCTCCGTTGGATTTCGCACGGTACTTTACTGATAACCCGTTGATATCCATGCGTGTAAACGATGCTCGCTGCACGCTGTCCAGGCCAAACCCGCTACCCGCAAACAACTCCAATTGGATCGTGGCGAGTGTCACAAAGAGATCTATCGTTGCGTATTGCTCCCCGACACTTCCCGCCTGGCTGATCTGACCTAGGTTGGCCAGGGCCTGACGTCCGTCTTGGGCGCTTTGAGTCGCTGGATTCTCGCGCAACACTGATAGATCTAAAACACGGTCGTCTATCAGCGGGTCTTCGGGGGGTGCAGTATCAGTACCGCCGAATACACGTCCAATGACGCCTAGCAGGTCATACACCATCTTGTACTGATACTCGGTCAACCGCATCTTAATGGGACTCAATGCGCCAATAAGTTCGGTTACTGGTCGTGGGCACCCCTCCACATGCCCCTGCATCAGCAAATGCATGTCCATATGGTAGTCTACGTCCTCAAGCATCAAAAGCACTTGCTCCTCGGCCTGTCCAAACGCGCCATGCTCCGAGCTCTCAGAATCAATGACAAACAGGGTCTTGATACCAATACGACGCAAGGCCAACGACACATGGTTGACGTCCCAGTCACGACCCACCTCGCGTACCGTGGTGAACTCGTTGGATATCGTCAGCTCGCCAGGCTGTGCTACCAAGAGATCCACTGACCCGCCGCCATGCGACGCGTATGGCATGTACCCGTCGCGCGGGAAGGTAATAACGGGGGCGGACATCTCCACGTCGAAATGGTATTTCTGACCTCCGCCCATCATTTCCGCAGTCAGTTGCGTGGTGCCAAAGGCGGTAGCAGCACGGGCAGCTTCAAATACTCCGTACATTGCAGAGAACCGGGACCCAAACTCCATCAGCTCACTAATCGCTCGCTCGATAAAGGCCAGATGCGCAGCACCCACGCGCAGACGTATGGCAGCATTGTGGCCCGGGTAACTGGCAGCCTGAGGGTCAAAAGTTTCGTACCGGAAGTCTGCCAATTCATCACCCTTGATAAACAACAGGCGACGCCGTGGGTCAAGCGGCTCTCCTCGATAGTGGTCTGTGGGCGCGAGATCCAGTTGGTCTGATAGCGTGAGACTGCCGATCTTGGCTTCAACTAGAATCAGGTCCGTCACTAGAATGCGCATAGTGGCGGCTGTTACCGATAAAAGCGCGATAGGCGTGCCGTCATCATGACACAGTCCAAAGTCAGTGCCCTTGAAGCGAACGTCCACGCGAATCGTATCCAATGCCTCTTGGATCAACGATGCCACGGTATCTGGGCTCTTCTGCTCCTTTGTAGTATCCTTCTTGGATGCTTGCGCATTGTTGCTTTCGTCGGTAAACGTCTTGAGAATATAGTCGTAGGATGTCAGAATGGTCTTGCGCACTACCATCAGGTCCAAATACGAGATATCCACGTCGACGGTCTGCCCAATAGACTCGTACGTAGTGGTAAACTCGGGATGATCGGCTTGGCACCGATGGTACTTTACAACGACGAGGTTTTTGCCAGTCTCGCCTTCTGCGTCCGCCTGCGCAATATCTGACGTCAGAGCATAAACACGCTGGCCGCCAGTACCTAGGAGATGGTCTTCGGCGGTGACCTGGTGGATCGTCACATCAGCGAACAAGTCAAAGGGCCGATTGATACACTCGACTGCTAGGCCAGTAACGGCTATATCGGCGATATGCAAGTCTTCGCGTCCGTCGGTGTGTGTGCGCCAAATAAAACCTACGAGGTTATCTACAGCAAAGTTCACCTTGACCAAAACACGGTCAGGCTCCTTGCCGACATTCGTACGCGCATCGCGGTTATTCTTGCGACGCAGACCCCACCCTTCAGAAGGCTCAGCAGTGGTCTCGTAAAACTCGTCAACGGACTCGGCATCCGAATTCCGATCAACGTTTTCCAACATCATTGCGGTGTCAGGCGACTCGCTGGAATCGGGCTCAGTGCGCTGGAAGATTCCGCCAGCACCAAACGCCGTCGCTGGTGGCCGTCCTCCGGCCTCGTACTGCTGGGCAATATCAACGTCCTCGTCTTTGATGGCCTCCAGAATGAGGTCAATGCTGCGCATAATCGCCTTGTACTTGCGGTCTGAGAAATACACCTGCAATGACGGCAGGCCACCGTCTACCGTCACCTTGGGCATATGTAGTGGAGGCTCGCTGAGTATGCAAAGACCCAGATCAAAATTGAGCTCTATACGGTCAACCACATGCATACCCCTGTGGGCCTCGTCGCCTTCGAGGGCCTGCATGCATGCGGCCAAATCGTTGCCGACAAGCAGCTGAGTGCGATGCAGTCTCATGTCAAAGTGATCGTACATCAGTCCTTCGAGCTTCCGCATTTCTTCGGCGGACAGTACTTGGCTCTGCTTTTGCCGAATACGCTCAGTCGTCTGCACATCTACCAACTGCGACTCGATTGTCAAGTAACCCGTATCGAGCACGACGACTTCGCTGTGTGGGTCCAATACGTCCTGGGGAATTACTATCACGGGCGCATCAAAGTCAACTTTGACGTCGACGGTCTTGTGCTTGGATAATGCGTACTCTAGGCCAGCGCGCGTCTGGTCCCTGAACCCAGCCATTGACTTTGACGCCGCAGCGATCAGGGCGTGCATGGACTCGGCTGAGGCGCTAGAGGGCGGCTCGAAAAAGTCGATGATAGCCCGGGCTGCAGTCGGATGGTAGATGACGTTGAGGGACTTTACCTTGACGTTGACAACAGAGTCCGCGTGGCCGTCCAGGGGGTCCTTCTCGAAATGTACGTGTAGGAACGGGTCCTCCAACATCTGGTTATCGGGGAGTGGACTCTCCATGGCGGAGTCTAAAAGCGAGGCTAGGCCGCCGGGCGCATCGGCTACAGCCTGCATCCTCTCTTCTGGGACGTCGTTTTGCACGTATATCATGCGCGGGTACTGAGTGCCAGGCAGCGTGCCATCGACAACCTCGAACCGATGCATCGATACGTCGGTAACAAGGTTCTGAGGACGCACAAGCAAATCAACTCGCAGCATGTCAAAGAGAAAGCCCATCAAAGTGTGGTCGCGAGTCTTGCGATCTACTTTGAGCCGCAGTGAGCCAGACCGCAAAACAGCAGAAGCTGACAGTTTGATGGTCTCTTTGGGCAGGTCGTACTCGGCGTCGTTGGCTTCGTCTTCGTTGAACTCAATCGTGTCGTAGAGTTCTTGTACTTGCTCAGAACTCAGCTGAGTACCAGAGTCGGCAAATCCCTCGACCTCTGCCGAATCGTCACCAGCTGGTGGCGGCGTTGTGGTAGACGGGCGCTGTGGAGTGCCAGTCACCCAGCTGCTCACCCATCCGCCGACCCACCCAGTAATGCCAGCAGCAGCCGGCGCTGATGCATCGTTTTTACCCGCCGCCGCACTCAAGTCGAGCTCGCTCTTGCGCTTGCGAATCAAGTACATCTGGCGCCGGATAGTAGGCTCGGCACGCGCGCGGTAGAATCTTATATCCTGGTACGACAGCTTCCTATGCAAATACTCCAACGCCATGCGATCGGCCTCAGTCAACACGCCGTGGTTGACTTTCAGCGCAGAGTATACTCGGATGTAGAGCAGCCGGTCGTCACGCCGCTCCTTTTGAAACTCCCAAGTCTTGCGGTAGTGGTGGTCATGCACTTCATCGTAGACGCTGCGCAGTGCAAACATCAGCCACGCCCGCGGATCGTCCTTGGGCCTGACACCAGGTGGCGGGTGGTGCTTGCAGTAGCGTCTCTGCCGCATGGCATAGTCAAACGCGGTTGTCAGCAAAAGCGCATCTGCGTATTGCTCGTTATCCAGCTCGAATGCCAGCTGGTCAAACTCAAATTTGGCTGTCGTGCGGACGTCCTCAGGAGCTGGCCGCTTGTTCATCGCTAGCCGGCCCATCCCCACGACAGGCTGCAATATCGACTGGTGACCAGTGCCGCCAATGGCTTCGGCAAAACTGCGAATCAGCGTCTGGTGGTCCAGCCCTTGCATGGTCTGGCAGTCGGTGTCCCAGTACATGGAGAATTGTGCCAGCTTGAGCATCTTGCGAATAACACTTCCCGAGTCATGCAAAAACGCCTGTCTCCACTCATCATCGGTCGATACTGCCGACAACTCGCCTAGGGTAGCGCCTACGGCAAACAAGTGCTCCGGATTGCTCACCCCGTCTTCGTACCGCACATGTATGTTCTTGATGACTATCTGCAGATTGTCGACAATCTTTGCAATAAGCTGCTCGGTAAACGACGCCTGCTTCTTTGCGTCCTCGCCATCTGCTCCCTGCGTCTTTAGCACTTGTTGTTGCCGCAAGAGATCGTCGTTTTCGAGACGCCGCATCTTGCGCTTATACTCTCGCTCGTGCTCGCGCTCGGGGTCAAAATCGCCTTGGAATCGGGGTGCCGCCAATACGTAGACATTGTCGATGGTTATGCGCACGGGCTCGCCTTTGAGGTTCGACCAGGGAATCGAAATAGTCAGCGTGCCTAGCCAGCCCTCTTTAATGTCTACGGGAAGGCGTAGCTTATCAAGCGCATCTTTCTTGAGTCGGAGCTTTTCGAGTTTGACATCGCCTACAGTAATTGTACAGTGCATTAGCTAATGCAAAAGAAGGAAATTTACAGTGTTTGTTTTTTCATTTGTATTCCTTACCTTGCCAAATTCCTAGCTTGAGCTGCGTAGTCTCCAGATTCGTGACATAGTTGCCCAGGAACCGGTTGAGCAGTGTCGCTACAACGCCTTCAAACATGCTTGTTATTTAAATACGAGTGGGAAAAATAAAGCATAAAAATGAAGAATGAGGAGGCAAGAATACCTCTCGTCTGTGCGTGGTTCTAGTCCCTCCCCCCAACCCCAGTCAAGATTGACTTTGATGTCCCCCGTGACGTCACATTCGCATGGAGAAAAAAATTGATATATTATTACAGCTTGTAGCCTGGATACTAAAAGCTGTTGAATATAATAGAAAGTGTGTAGTCCTAAAGTTTCAGAGGGTCAGAAAAGGCATAGCATAGAACTGATGTGTAAGGAACCGCACACTTGGCGTATTCAAGTCTGTTGTCGCAGAGCTCTTCTAATCTCCTTCTCTCTTCTTCTAACCAGTCATTTCGACATCGGTCATTTCGGCATCGGTCATTTCAATGTCAACCAGGGTCACATTCGGTTTAAACTGGCTAGCGGGTACACGCCCCCTATAGGCATGTCGGCCTTCTACTTTTTTGATTTCAATCGTATAAATAAAATAATCGCCGTTATAACTAACCCCATCCATAGCAACATCACCATTTTCAGTTGTGAAAAGTATGCTCACATAAAATCCATATACGTTATACTCATGGTTTATGTTAGCCCCTAGTGTGTCCAGAAATTTCATAACAGATTTATCATTAGGCTCTCCAATTTTATCGTCAATAAAATCGAGAATTTCGTCATACGCTACAGTGTTCTCCTTGCACTTTATAGTACGCTTGGTATCAGTAGTCGTAACGCTTTTCATATTTAGTTATTGCGTTTCCTACAGGTGACAAATTTAGGGTACAGTAAAGTAAAAGAGTGAAATGTGATGAGAGTAGAGAGACAGTTTTTATTGGAAAAGTGGGCGCTTCTCTTTGCTCCTCTTATAAGGGTGAGGAGGGGAGCCCAATCAAGGGGGGGGGGAAGGTGAAAGAAAGAGCGCCGAGTTTGGATGCAGAAAACGTAGGGGATGGAAATAAAAAAAATATAAACACTTTCCAGAACTGCCAATAAATTCGTGTTACCTTTGCTGAAAAAGCAAATACGTCATAAATGACGTATATAGATTGAAAATATGACGATGTGCAATATATTTAGCATGCACACCCAGGGAAGGCAATAAAGAAGAGACTTTATGTTTCACTGCCCGTCGATGACGATGAGACAACACGCTTTTGGATGCAAAAAAGAGGGGGATAGCAAGGCTTTGAGAAAATATAAAGGCCTTCCTTTGACCTTTTTCGCCCTCTTTTTTGTTTCTTTGACAACCCATCCTGGAATGCTGTGAAAGAAAATTCAACAAAGCCCGGGATGGTGCATAAGAAACAATGACAAAAATTGCACTTTTGCCATGTCGTAAAGCTTACCGAACAGAAATGGGCATGGTTGGACAATATCACAGAGAAACCAAGTCATACCCAGAGTGTATAGTTGTTTACTGACACTCACCGAGGTACAGGTGCAACAGGACGTTCGGAAACTATTTGGAAAGTGGTGCAATTTATTGTGTGTAAATGTCATTAAAATGTGATAGTAAAGTAGACAGTGTGTAGTCCAGAGAGTTTGAAAGGGCCAAAGACGTATATCCAAGTTTTTGAAAAAAAAAACGGAGCTTGGCATAATTCACGTGTGTAAGGAACCACACACTTGGTGGATTCAAATCTATTGTCGCAGAGCTCTTTTACTGGTAAATAATTGAAGTCATTTAGGCGTCGGTTATTTAGACATTAGTCATTTATACATCAAACTAGGCCACATTCGGATTAAAATCTTCAGCGGATACAGGCCTACGGAAGGCTTGTCGGTCATCTAATCTTTTAACTTTAATTTCATATTTATAAAATTTGCCCTCATAATGAACACCATTCTCAACAAAATTTAGAGCACTAAAAGTTGAATATATTCCCACGTAAAAGCCATGTACATTATACTCATAGAGCGTATCATCGTTAAGTTTTTCTAGAAAGTCCATAATACTTTCATCATCGGTCTTCTCAATTTCGTTTTCAATAACGCTAACAATTTCATCATACGCAATAGGTCTTTCCTTACATATTATAGTGCATACACCGTCGGCCCATGACAAAAGTCTCATTTTCGACTAATAAGTTGCTTGCAAGTAATAAACTTTGGGTGTGGTAAAGCAGAAAAGTGAGATGTGCTGTAAGTGGAGAAATAAGTATTTTTTTAAAAGTGGGTGCCTCTCTTGGTGTTCTTTTTATATGAATGGCAAAGGGGAAAGCCCAACAAGAAAATGTGCGCCAAGCTCACAGCCAAATTCGCACTCTACACGTAATGGTGATGACTGAACAAAAATTATGTAGTGTTATCCAGTCTCTGGAAACACCACTCAAGCAGCATTACCTTTGCCAAAAGAGCTTATTTGCGTCATATATGACGAAAAGAATACGAATTGCTGACGTCTCGAGAAGAAGAAAAAAGGCTAATACATCAGAGAAAAGAGTCGCAAAGGAAAACGTTGCGACATTACTTGACATTACTTGACAATGACGACAGGAGAAATATTCACGAATATAATGATGTAAATGGCGAAAAGCCGTTGCGGGGAGGTTGGGGGATGAGATACTCAAATAAAGTCTCTATCCGTCATCTTTTTGCTTCTTTGACATGCTGCTCGAAAAGCCCGTGAAAGACATCAAGACAGTGTGCACATTTTGCCATGCCAATGCAAGCGAATGATGTTCAAAATGTGTGTTTTTCTTTGCCAACATTCACTTTTTAGCGATGAGCAGGACATATCACTACTGACTATGCTGCTACCGAGATGGAAGGGCGGAGAGGATGCTAAAGCACCTTTGAATTCGCAGAGTGCAGGTAGAGAGCACAGACAAGTATGCTAATGAATATGCACCATCACATGTGGGCATAGCGGGTCAAGTGAAAAGTTACATACAAGGTTTACAAGCCACCGAACAGATTAGCCAGCAAGGAAAGTACATACAAAAAATAAAATTACATTGAAAAATCACTGCAACCAGGCACAGAGAGCAGCCTAGCGTGGATGGACTTTCCGCCAGTTTGCTTGACAAATCACCACAGACTTTGACTTTAATTGGTGGAAAAGATCCATGATATCGTGGTATTTTTGTTCCTGGTAAAAATAGAATTTCGGATAGATCGTCCACAGCTTCTTCGTATTGAATGCCGCACCTTCTCTTTACTCAATTTTTGCAAAACTCTCGACTCATTTTTATTATTAACTGTAAGTGCATCTGCCAAGATGTATGCGTTCTCAATAGAAAGAGTGCACCTGTTCTCCCTTTTTGCAGATATTTCAAAAAGAAGAGGGAAGTGAAAGGGGATCTTTATGTTATTGACGGCTTTATATTCCGCCAAGAATGGATTTGCTTCTTGGCAACAATGGTCTATAAAGGTTCACGGTTTCCCTGAGAATGTTGTCTATTTACCCCCTCTTTTCCTTACTACAACTAAATTCAACCACATATTTTTTTTCTTATATTTCACAGAACATGAAGATATCTATTGCGCTATTGGTTAGCGGACTCGTGACAGTAGCGGCAGCACCGTCTGAACCCGGTATTGTAGGAGCGAATCCAATTCGACTCGGTAGGCCGGCGGCAGTGTCACGGCGCCAGGGCAACGGTCTGCACACGCGGGCGGCAAACCAGTGTAATGGATACGCAGAGCTATGTAACCGGACGTTTGACAAGGTGGCGTTCCCCACGACACACAACTCTTATGCATTTGGCGACAACTTGGCGGCAAACCAGAACGTTGACATTCAGACGCAATTGAATGCTGGTATTCGCGGCTTCATGCTAGACCTGCACCCGAATAACGGGGCAGCAGTGGCGACAAGCGACCCCTATCTGTGTCACGCCTCGTGCGTACTACTGAGCGACGGGCCGCTGGTCAACGAGCTGAAGCGGTTCAAGGCGTTTTTGGACGGGAATGCCAACGAGGTCATCACTATCTTCATAGAGAACGACGGGCCGTTCACTGCAGCACAAATGTCCAAGGCGTTCACGACAGCTGGCCTGGATTCTTATGTGTACCAACCAAAGTCAACAACAGCGGCGTGGCCAACTCTAAAGTCGATGATATCTCAGAATAAGCGCCTGGTGGTGTTTACTGACGCTGGAGCTGATGCCTCTGTGCCATGGATACTTTACGACAAGGACTATGTTGTACAGACTCCGTTCTCGGTCGCTGTCGGCACTACTTTTGGATGTGCTCCACTGACTACTGTGCGTCCGCTGTGGGTCATGAACCATTTCGTTTTCAAGAACTTTTCGTTTGGTGGGTCTAATATCGAGGTGCCTGCATTGGACTCGGCAGCCACTGTCAATACGCGTCAGAGCATTGTTGCCCAGGCTAACGTGTGCGGAAGTACTGGCGTATTCCCAAACTTTGTAACAGTCGACTTTTATGACGTTGGCGGTCTGTTCCAAGCCGTGGCTGACATCAATAACGTCACGTACAACGCGAAGCCTCCTCCAGCGGCCTCGCAGCCTGACACGCCAAAAACTCCCTCAGCAGCGGCCACTGGACCCAGAGCCGTGCTTGCAGCCATTGCTGCCTCGCTGTTACTAGTAGCCAGTCTGTAAGAACATACACATTTTTTTCTTCACGTTCGTTAATACAAAGGTAGAAAGAGTTTTTTTCTTACCCGAAAAACGTATAAGGTTGTGCGAAGTACGGGAAAAGGGGGAGGGGAAAGAAAGGGAGTAGGAAAAAAGTCTCTCAGTCAACATATTTTTTTCTCTCACTCTTTCCAACTATAAAATTTATCGTACCCACTTCATTTTCATTTTCATTTATATTTTTATACCCATGTCAGGCGATTCACATTCCATTTCACCAGACAGCTCCAACCGCGCTTGGCCTGTAGACATTCCCAGCGCCAGGTCTCGCCGCAACCAACAGCCACCAGAAGCCATGCCTGGAGAGTCACAGCAGCCGCAGTCCTCGTCACTGGAGCGCTCGTTGCCCATGTCAGCACCCACCACTCCGCACTACACGCATTCCAAAGAAATGACACCTTCCCAGCCCGAAAGTACTAGCCAGCGGTTACTGGCCTTCGGACCAAACTTTCAGTTGCAACGGCCCACGAATCTCACCTCTGACAAAACCACGCTGTTGCGTCCGTATGGAGCACTAACACGGCACAAACGTACATGCAGCGCAAACAGTTCAGTTCGAACAGCACTTGATGGCAATAGGGCATTTAGCAGATATACTCCCACGACATCCAGTACTGCTACGCCACTATCTGCCGTCCATGCAAACTTGGGGCGGCGGAGTTCAATTGCCATCACTAACCTCAGCATCGCTCATGGGCTGTCTATCGACCCCGATATACTGGATATGGATGACGATGATGGAGACGAGGACTCTGATGATGAGCGGAGCAGCATAGTTTGCAGCGCTAGTCTTATGAGCGATGAGGAGGACGATGATGATAGTGATGGATCGCAGAGTCGGAGGAAGCGGAAACGGCGCCCGTCGCTGAGTGGCAGCACTATGCCGAGAAACAGGGCAGTGGTGCGACTCCAGTCGTTGGTTGAGGAGGAAAAGCAGGCGCTGGCGTCGGAGATGGAGCACGAGAGCCAGATTACGCGAAGTATCCGGCACAACAACGTGCAAGAGTGGCTGCGCGCATCGCCTGCCAACGACGCCACGCGCGATTCTATTCCGTTCCCTGCATCGCCCGTGTACTCGTCGTCATCTGTGTCGAGCCCCCGCCTGGCAGCAGCAGTGTCGCCTGTTGCCACGCGTCCGCTCAAGCGCAAGTCTGTCGATGACGGGTATCCATATAAACGTCAGGCAATGTCTCCGCTTGGCCTGAGAGCGCAAATTGCCATTGGCAGAAGAGGCGGGTCTACTCTGCTGCCACACTCGCCGGGCTCGTCGTCGCGCTCTAGCCCGTCGTCCCCGCAGCTGATGGCGCGGCCTGTGGCGGTTCCGGTCTCGCACTTGTCGGCTTCTGTTCTGCACCCGGCCTCTGTCGGGCCGACTGCTACGGCGGGCACATGTCCGGCAACTGGCCTCCATGGCGCTGCCCCTACTCCTGCTGGTCTCAGTCCGGCCTTTCTGGGCAGCAGAGGACGCTCGCGAAGTGGGACGTCAATGGCCGTGCTGGGCGCTAACAATATGAGCTTTTTGCAGCCCAATGGCGGCTTTAGCCGTATGAACATCAACGACCCTATGGACGATGAGCCATGACTTTTTTTTACACATATAATTGTAATTTTAATCAAGCAACCTCTATTTTAATATTCTGTTGTTGTTCTCGCAAAATTAAACTTGTATTCTTCCAGCATGTGACCTGGAGTGGTTGGACAACGGACATTAATATTGTATTGGGATGGATGGACCAGCTGATGAACCAAAGAAGCATCCTCTATTATTGCCTTATCGCCGCCGGAAGTGTGCTTGGCCTGAGCGACCAAAAGCGGGATTTCCCTTCCTCGGTGGTTTTAGCGGAATGGCAATCTCTCTGCAGAGATAAGAAGCGTGCAGCATGGTGTGGTAATATTGACCTCATATCATTGGGCCTAAGCAGGAGGGGGCATGGATACACAAGCGTGACGCGCATTTCCTCTCTTCTTTCGGCCATCGAGAGAGCGAGTGAGAGAAAGGCTTCATAAAAAAAAAAGATAAGCTGTTGTCAATCACCTGCATGCAGTTTGTCTGCTGGCCTGGCCTGGTGGCCTGGCCTCCCTTTATTTTGACCGAAATGACGGCTGTGTGTGCATCCCACTTCTCTCTCCCTCCCCTATAAAAACTATCCTCCCCCTTTTTATCATTCTCTCTTCTGTTTATTTTCACTCACTCACACCTTTTATATTCTTTTTGTTTTCTTTTGTAGTTTGTATTTGATTGTCATGGCAGATACTAACGATATTCAGACGTTCATCAAGCCATACTTGGTACCCGAGGGTTCCGAGGAGCTCAACCGGAACCTACAGGCTATGGCTGCTAGCTTTGCTGTTACCGACGATAAGATAAGCGATATCATCAAGGGCCTACACAAGTCTATGAAGACCGGGTTGGACCACGACGACCCCGACGCCCTACCCATGATCCCCACCTACGTCAATGGGCGGCCGACTGGCAAGGAGACCGGAACCTTCCTAGCGCTGGACCTGGGCGGTACCAACCTGCGTGTCTGCCAAGTCACGCTGAAGGGCGACACGACGTATAGCCTGGTGCAGCAAAAGTTCACTATCACGCAGGAGGCCAAGGAAAGCCGCCTGTGGGACTTTATCGCCGAATGTGTTGGCGTCTTCTTGGAGGAGCATGACCTTCATCCAGCTCCCGGAAAGCGTACCATTCCTTGCGGCTACACCTTCTCATTTCCCATCTACCAAACGGGCATTGCTTCGGGTAACCTGTCCATGTGGAACAAGAGCTTCACTGTGCCAAACTCTGTCGGCCGCGATGTTGTTAACTTGACCCAGTCTGCCTTCCAGCGTCACCACGTGCCTGTCGAAGTCGTTGCTGTTCTCAACGACACTGTGGGCACGCTGATGACCTCCGGGTACTCGCATCCTGATACGCAGATGGGCATTATCTTTGGTACGGGTACCAACGCTGCTTACTGGGAGAACCTGGAGAACATTGGCAAGTGGACTGGTCCAGACCGCAAGGGCGAGATGGTCGTCAACCTCGAATGGGGAGCATTTGACAACGCCACGGAGGTTCTTCCGTACACAGCGCATGACAACAAGTTGAACCGCAAGTCGTCTAACCACGGGCTGCAGGTATTCGAGAAGATGATCTCGGGTCTGTTCTTGGGCGAGGTTGCACGTAACGCCATTCTCTCGCTGGTCGACCAGCGGCTTATCTTTGCGGGCCGTTCGTCAGAGATCCTCAACAAGTCATATACATTTGATACCGCGTATATGTCGGAGATTGTAGCTGACCAAACGCCTGACCTGGCTAACGTCAAAGTCGTGTTGGAGGGCACGCTTGATATCCCGCCTACCTCGCTCATCGACCGTAAGGTTGTCCAGCATGTGTGCAATATGATTGGAACCCGTGGTGTCCGTCTCTCGGCTGCTGCTATGTCTGCTGTGCTGCTGGCGCGTCCTGAACTCCTTGCTTCTACGGTGTCAGTGGGTATTGATGGTTCTATGTACCAGTTTTATCCTAACTTTGAGCGCAACTTGTATAGCGTCTCGCGCGTCTTCCTCGGTGAGGACTTTGTCGATAATAGGCTCAAATTACATCTCGCCAAGGATGGCTCGGGTGTCGGTGCTGCTATTGTCGCTATGACTGTGGACCGTGACCGGAACCGTTGAGCAAGTTTTTTCTCTCTTTATTGCTTTTCTGTTTTTTTTGCTACCAATATACTGCCGTGTTTTTTTATTCCTTGACCTGTGTGTGATACTCATGATAATGCCAGTAGGAGACATAGTGGCGGAAATAAAATATTTCAAAGGTTGGTCTATTATTAATAAGCTAGGACTATAAATAATGGTCTATTCTGCGTTTGTCATTCATACTAGCCATATAGTAGGAGGTAGCTTATAAAAAACTAAGTTTGTTCTGACTGACTGGCAACATTATTCTTTTGGAAAGTAGCCATCCACTGCTCTACACCCCTATTGTCGATATTAGTAATCGTAAGCGTATATACCGATGTAGATGTCTTTCGCTCTTGAGTGGCCGAACTTTCTACCACCTCAAATAGTTTCAAATTTTCAGCCTTCAGAGTTGGGCCATATGCTTTATTAGCATCATTAATAGCGTGAACTATTTTGAAAAAAGTGGGGCCAGTGATAATCATTAGTGTATTCTAGTTGCTGAAAAAAGAGAGGTATTTGATATAGTCCTTGTTGCCTACTTCTGGATGGTGGGCATCCTTGGCCGTCTATTTTATACCGCAGTTTGGGATTCAGCTTGGGCAGGAGAATCGACCGATTCTCAGCATTTCCTTGGCAGTCACAATCAACCCATCACATGAGCTCTGCTCGACTGCCTTTTAGGGCTTTTGTAAATTTGCTGCTCTAATTATCCGCCAACGATGTATCTGGTGGGTGCCTGGCAATTCTTTCAAAAAAAGAGCTGGAAAGGAAGGGAGTAGCTTGACTGCCTTTGTGTGTCAATGCTACCAATTAGCCATTTGAGGCAGCACGTCGTCGTCAATCAACAGGCATCCTGTTGATTGAGGATATCAGCTGATGCTCAGTTTGTAGCCCTTCACGTTTTTGGCGTTGTCCATGCTTGGCGCTTACTACTGTTGTTTGAAAGCTCTAATAATCCACAAGAGAGATTCGCCTTCGTAATATGCCTAAGTTTGTTAGAGAAGGATATACAAACTGTATAGTCTGACCACAAAATAAAAACGTCTGCAATGAAGGGAAATCCTTGAGGGTTTGCCAAACAATTTTTTTGTGCTGGGAGAGGGAAGACAGGATGCCCAGCTGTCGTTGCCGTAAAGAGGCTTTGTCAATTCTGCATTTTCTTCTCAGCTTGCCCATTGCTTTGAAGGCAACGTGGTGGGAATAGCACTTTTTTCCCTTCGCAATCCAGCTTGCTTGAAAGCCTTTGAACAAAGGGAGTGTTCTTTGGCAGCAAAAGTGCAATTTATTTTTAAGCCAAAGCGGCCAAGCCATACGTCATTTGTCTCCGCTAAAAGGAGCCCGACCTTTACCTGCACTGTGCAAGCGAGTTTAAAGTCCAGAATAGATTGCATTTTTTCAAAGAAAACCATGGAAAATGCGGATTCCACCTCCAAAAAGGCGCCTTGCTATGTTAAGACTTAAAGACGTTCTTTTGTACGTTCAGCAAGAGCAATTGCCCTTTTCGCAAAAAAAATAAGAGAGGGCACAGGAAGGGACGAGAGCGGCCAAAAAGTTGAACATTGCACTCTGTCTTAACACTCACTATTTTATTGGACTTTTTTTTGCCTACACCCTAGTTAGCTCTTACAACATGGCCGATACCTTTACACTGGAAGAAACAACAGGAGGTATCTGGAGACAATATCATATTGCGAGCAATATAAAAAATATCAATGTATACTTTGACAAGCTAAAGAAAGAGCTTCCTACACTAATTCCTGGACATGCGATTGAATTACATAGCAACTCGTTTAAAAGCGACGTTTCTCGGTATGCAAATGGACACGAGTACAAGTTTGTAAGCCTAGGCCTGAATAAGGATTTGGGATGGGGATGTGTCGTACAGCTTAATACTATTGCCACGCCTGATATGATTAGTGGGCACACTCATGCCACCCAAGGAGCTGATGGGTTTACCGACTACTCGCAGGTAGGTAGCTTGTCTAAGGGAGGGTCATGGGGGTTTTTCCCCTCTGTGCATATCCCTTTTGCTGGCGCATATGCCACTAATGTGCCGAGTGACGTGCATTCTTGGACGTGTTTTTGAATGCTTCCTGAGTGAATTAATATCTCCGCATGATGTTCGCAGTGGCTTCTCTAATTGTACACCATCAATAGTCTGTGTACAAGATGTTATGCTCTTTCACTACAAGGAGGAAACTGTATGCATAGTGTCGTTCAAGCTCATTAAAACCAAGCTTCTATTCTGGCTATTATAGAGCTTGCTTTTGGTATTGCTAGCATTTTCTGCATGGGCTTCTTTTACAAACGTTACTTTATTTTGTTGAATAAATAAAAAGAGTGAGTATTACAGGAAGAGAAAAGTGATAGTTTCGGCCAGCACCCTTGCTAAACGAACCCCTCCCCCAATAATTATTTTGGTGAAGCGGCAAGGCTTTGTCCTTATTGCACTTTCTTTCTAGTTTTCCAGCGACCATTGAGGAAGCAGCCAACACAGTTGGTGCAGCCGAGACTATACCATTGTTGCGTTCCCTTTTTTTGTCTGACCACATTCTTGGACAAGGTGCACTCGGCTTTCTGCAAAACAAAATAGGGGCCAACCTGCTTTGTGGTCGCTTGGTGTCCAATTTTTTTTTTTAGAAAACAATGACGCATTATGTCATCACAAAAAGTGTCTCAAGCCCAGGGTTGCTGACATCATCATTATGCAACTACCAATAGAAGAGAAACGTGGGCTTCACAGGGAGTGCTTTTTTGACGACAGTGGCCTAAAGTCACCAGTGCTCACTTGTTTACAAAGTTCAACTGCCTTTTCCCCCTCTCAAACCTATGGATATAAAAGGGGCAAAAAAGTGCCCATGTCCAAGTAAAAAAAAACTACTCCTCACTTCACCACACTCCACAACATTTACTACTCTGTCTACCAGCTCATTCATTTTTCCAATGGCCGACTCACTTAAATTTTCTGAGCCTGAAAGTACTTTTTGCTTTGAGAAATATGAAATCACAAGCCTAATAGATAATGGAAATGATTTCCATAACGCACTAAGAAAGAGGAATAATACCATGATTAATGGACAAATGTTGGTATTGAGTGGTGAGTTGTTTGATGCAAATGCGCCTCACACTTTAGGTGGAAAGAAGTGTTCCTTTTTAGATTGTAATCCTAAAAATGGAACTTCTAATTGGGGTTGCACTCTAATGGTTTCGCTGCATTAACTAGGCCGCAATTCACACATCTCTCACAAAAAGATAATTTCAGAATTTAACATGGCAAACAATATCTGTCATTGTATTAGTCTCAGTGGTATGTATGTAGATCATCAGTACCATTTTTCCAGTAGTTTTAAACCACTATCAATGACAACACGTTCAATTACATTAGTGAATATCTAAATATCTAAATGGAAAATTTAACTACAAGGGGTCTCTAGAATCGGCCGTCATACTAGGCCCAAGAGGAGAAACGGCAAGCAACATATACATATATATGTTATCACTGGTTCTCTTCTTGGTAATGGCCATCCACCAGCATGATGGCCGATTCTAGAGACACATCGTAGTTCAATTTTCAATTTAGGGGTTGGATATCCATGAATTTAATGAGGATAGGCTACAATTGCGATGAACGCACATGAGCTTCAACTGCATCAGCTAGGCCTTCAGCGTCATTGGATGCTTGAACTCTTTTGCGAACCAAATCGGCAATAGCAGCATTGTTTAGCGGCTTGAGTGCATCCAACTGTTTTTGCAAATCGCGCTTCAGGTCCCAGTTTGCACGCTTGGGAGCAATGGCCGCAATATCCAGATCAGCTCGTTGAGCCTCCTCACGCTGCGTGGCCAGTGTTTTCTCGACAATACCGCTGACTGATTCCTCCACAGTTTGGACTATGTTGGGCGGATCCTCGACAGTTTCAGCTATAGGGGCAACATCTGTAGTGTTGTTGTCAGTCTTTTGCTGCGCCGAAAACATCTCTCTAAGGCGTTCCTTGCGCTTCCTTGCTGCTTCCTCCAAGGCGCTCATCCTGGCAAAAAAAAAGTTTAAATAGCAAATTGATTTATAGATATACAAGGATGAATATTTGCAAAAATAAAAAATACGATGACGCCAAAACAGCTCAGAGGACCTCATCGCCACTGGTTCGCGGTGCTTATGGCATCAAAACTTAGGCCTCGTCGTTGATATGGATTTCCCCTGCCAATGCAGCCGCCTTCATGCTAGGCATAATCTTCACGGCGTTGTTGTAGAGTCGCTGGCACTTGGAAGCACGCAAGCCCATGTCCTTTCCAATGGCAACCCAGTCCTCGCCATATGCTGTCAGAGACCTAATGAGCCGATTGAGAGTGTCAGTGCCGCAATGAAGCAGATCCGCATCGTGCGAGGCCTCATTACCCTTCATAATAAAGGAGCGAGGTTTAAAAGCAATCGCACCAGACTTTAAGCCCTCCAAAGACCGAAAACGGTCAAGGCTCGGCATAAGTGCCAACCGGAAGGGCACCAGAGGCGATTTGGATTGGTATACTTTGACAATACGCAGCGTGCCATTCGGATCATAGAGGCCGTTAGCTCCAGTGCGTCGAAGTGCCGTACACAATCCGGGCTTATAGTCAATGAGCACCTTCTCTGGGTCAACGGCATGTAGATCGACCTGGTACCTGTCTGTCGTTTTTCTCCACTGGTCGTAGACAGAGCACAAGTGATGAGCTGGTACTAGCGGAAAGTGCTGTTCATGTATATACGTCCATCTCTTCCCATGCTGCTCGACCAAACGCGCAAGCCGCTTGGTCTCCGATACCGACATAATCATATCGCTTGGGCGGGCTCCAAACTGAGAAGTGTTTTTCACAGCTTGCCAATGTGCGCGGCATTGTTGGGCAGTCCGGGTGCCCACATTCTCCGCTACAAGTACCCAGAATCCGGCTGGCTGAGTGAATGGCGGTTCCACCATAGGCACCAGCCACGGCTCCTTGTCGCGAGCGCGATCTACAGCAGCTGCCGTGTCGGCCGAGTCCATTAAAGCCGATAGTGCGGCGTCAAACCGACGCAGCTCCTCCTCCGACCACGTTTTAATGTTCACGCCCTCGGTACGAAGCGGCGAGTCAAAAGCCCCAGGCAGTCTTTCCACCGTATTATGCCACCGCCAGTAGCAGTCCCGAGGAGCCCGCTTCGTATTCATTAGCTTTGCTACATGCACCCACAAGCCATACTTGTTACATGGCTTACGCTGTGTCAATAGCTCTACACTTCGCTCTAGCTTTCTGTCCTCGGCCAGCGTCCATGCTCCCTGGTTAGAGGCGTGCAGCACTTCCCAACGCCGCTTGTAACTCATCGCGCTTAGGCCCAAGTTCATCTCCTCGCTGATAGTCGTCCACTTAAAGCCATGTTTCCCCGCGAGGCTTACGAGCTTTTCATCTCCTTCGGCTGTCCATACATACCGGCTTCTTCGCCCAGTAGTGCGGATTGCGCATTCGGGTTTGGAAATTGTCGCGGCATGTGTTGTCCACCGCTGGAGTACTGGCATCCTTAGAGTTGTTTCGGGAAATTGCAGCGGTGCTACACTCAGAAACAGTCGTCGTGGCCGCAGTCCCGCAATAATAAACATTATGAGTCAGTAATTGGAAGTAAGAAGAAGAAAATAAAAACGACTGCGGCTTCACGAGCGAGCCAAGCTAAAAAAGATTGACGCTTCGGGATTACAGGTGAGCTGATAAAAGCAACCCACATCGTCAGTGCCTTTTTTTGAACTTTTATCGTCCTTTGTTTCGTTTATCTCCTACTTTCAACTGATCATGGCAACTGAACTCACCACTCACCAGGGCCACTGCCACTGCCGCGCAGTCACTTGGGAGATACAGGCGCCCGCCAAGCTGCGTGTCGACGAGTGCGACTGCTCCATGTGCGAGATGCACGGCTTCCAACACATCATCGTGCCAAAGTCGCGCTTCACGCTGCATACCGGCCAAGACAACATCACAACATACACGTTTAACACGCACGTTGCTCAGCACTACTTTTGCAAAACTTGCGGTATCGAGTCATTCTATGTGCCAAGAAGCAATCCCGACGGATACTCTATCAACTTTAGATGTCTGGAGCGCGATAATGTCGCCGAGTTTGAGATCTTGCCCTTTGACGGCAAGAACTGGGAAGCAGATGCAGCAAAATTGGCACACATGTCAAAAGAATAGCAATCTTTATTAAAGATAAGGAAGAGGATGTTTTTTTTTATTTTCAAAAAGAGATTGGTATTTAGATCCACAGATACCTCGGCTTGGCCTTCCACCGTAGAGACATGTAGGCGAAAAGGTTGTAAATGACAGCCATGCATACGCCGATTAGCGCGCACTGGCCGACAGTGAACTGGTCTAGTCTGTACAGCTTGATAACGTCATCACCCCTTGCCATGCACAGCCCGTTGTTAGCCCGACAGTGCAGCTGCAGTCCGCCAAACTCGGTTCGCACCATGCCCTCATAGATGTAAAAGGCCGGCGATATGAACTGCATCCACCGGATGACCGGCAGCAAATCGCCGGCATTAGCCAAGTGACCACCGAATATTACCCAAGTGGTGATAGCCAGCGCAGAGACCACCGACGCCAAGTCATACGTGTCGACAAACGAGCCCACCAGCAAAGTAACGCCCAGCGTCACAACAATGAGAACTGTAAACAACGATAATGACGTCAGTACCTTGGTTGCGCCTGACTGCAACCCGGCCATAAAGTAGATGCCCACAAAGTACACCCAACTTGATAACACAGCCAGCGGCAAGTACACGATAACTTTGGCGAGATAGAACGACGACATACGGTAAGAGCCCGACCCGCGCTCGCTGAGCATAATGTCTTTGGCCTTGTAGTACACGTAGAGGTAGTGCGACATGACGCCGTAAGTCGAGTTGAGCGTCAGTGCAAAGAACAGGCCGATGCGGTTCTGGATTGACTCGATTTCGTTACCCAGCTTGAAAAACAACAGACCGAGCAGCAAAAGCACCGAGACCGAGTTTAAACAGACCGCGCTGAGAAACGTAAAGTGCCGTACTGTCGTGATAACGTCTCTCTGCGCCAGGGTCTTTACTTCGAAAAACCAGCTTGCCCGCCTTGGCGGAGACTCGTCAGCCATTGTGCCCCAGCCATCTGCTTTGGCAGCCATGCGGATACCACCGTGAGTAACTGCCGACATGTTCGGATTAAACGTCTGCTCGTAAAGCCCGCCATACGTCAAGGACAGCTTGGCGGCAGGGTGCTTGGACTCGGTGAAGGACTGCGAGAGAAACTCTATTCTCCGTCGGCTGAGCTCGAGATCGTGAGGCGAGCGGTTGTTAAGCGACATAATGTCAATGAAAAAGTCGGCTGGGTTCTGGCGTAGAGGACAAGGAAACCCCTTTGACTCAAAGTACTCGATAGCCTCGTTAGAAGAGCCAAAGAACACCAAGTGGCCCTGGCTGAGCAGCAAAATGCGGTCAAAGCAGTTAAGCATATTGGCGTTTGGCTGGTGCACAGTCATCACGGAGGCAATACCACGGGAGCGTGTAATATCGCGCACCAGCTCGACGACCATCTCAGCCGAGTTGCTATCCAAGCCTGAAGTCGGCTCATCGAGCACAATCATATCCGGGTCTGTGACAAGGCCGACGCCGATACTAACCCGCTTTCGCTCACCGCCCGACACGCCACGATTCAGCGCATCGCCAATTTTGGAACTCTTTATGTGGCTGAGTCTCAACTGCTGCATAACGCTGGCCACTCGCTCAACTTTTTGCAACTGCGAGTACTTTTTGTCCGTCAACCGCAGCTTTGCCGCAAACATAATTGTCTCCTCGACCGTGAGCATAGGAAACATAACGTCCTCTTGCTCGACGTAGGCTACACGGCGTTTGAATATGCCTGGCACCCGCTTCTTGCCCCGAAACTGCACCTTGCCGTTGAGCACACCGCCCTCGATACGACCCGCAAGGATGTTAAGCAAAGTGGTCTTTCCCGCACCTGATGGTCCCAGTAGACCGATGACCTCGCCTGGATACACCTCGCCCGAAATCCCGTGCAGCAGCGTGCGCATAGTCGACTGCTCCTTGTCCTTGACTCGCACGCTGTATGTGACGTTATCCCACGACAAAAGTGGCGCCAGCTGCCCCTTTGAGCCATAGCCGACTATATTAGCTCCGTCATAAGGCTCGGGCGTAGTCTGATAACCGTCATCTATCGGACTAAGTGGTTGCTCCATAAAGTCGCGCGTGCTACCGAACTGCTGTTGTGATGAATTTGTGCTACTGATACTGTCGACTCGCGACGACGTAACCGCCAGTTGCCGGCCAGAATGGATGTTCATTGGCAAAGTTCCGTCGTGTGTGCGTGTGTTTTTTTTTGTTGGCGTGTGCGTAAATGAACTAGGTTGTATGCTAAAGCAAAAAGAAGGAGGGGGCGTATAAGATACAGAGTGTAGAAATATGAGGCTTTAGCAACAAGGAAACACTGGGAGGAAAAGGAGGAGCCGTCAGAGATGTACTAAGAAGAGTATGTCAAAACACCATATACCGCAACACACACAACTGTCGACAAACAAGAACGCGTAGAGCAAGCGAGGGGGGGTTTAAACCGTAAAGGGACAAGAAAAAAGAGGTGGGTGTGAGATGAGAACTAGAAGATGCTAAACCAGAGCAAGAGTGTACACACACAAAAAGACTACAATAACGAACTTTGGATAGATAGAAAATAAAATAAAATAAAAAACGAATGAGTGAGAGGAGGTGGTGAGAGGGAGGCAACGTAGCCCAGTAGTGAGATGAATGGAAGAAAGGGGGAGGCGTGAATAAAGAAAGAGGGACGGGAGGAGAGAGAAAGAGAGAAAAGCAACAACAGGAGATAATGGAGTT
>JANBQS010000092.1:0-37713 GCA_027577415.1 Coemansia sp. RSA 922 | reverse complement strand
CGACAATCCATCGTCAGCGTCATCGAGTCTGGCCCTAGCACCATCCTCGCCCACGCAGGCCAGCCAACCGAGCACAGCCGTTGGACAGTTCAAGTGCATGTATCAGGACGGCACCAGCGACGTGTACACCGAGCTAGCCAATGGCCGGGGCGCATTCTTCAGGTGCATGAAGGGCACAAGATGCTTCCAAGCGCCAAACGCGCCATCGAGGATAAAGTGCGACTACACGAGCGCAGCTTCCGCTGCGGACAGTTTGTTGAGGCTGTCAGGTCAGCGTGCACAGGCAAAGGCATCCTTCAATGCATTGGACTCTGGCAAGCACTACTTTGCCCAAGTTTCGGTTGATGCCGAGGCGAGCCCAGATATTATCCCCATGTCGACCGTAAGCTTGGACCTTCCACTCGCAGGCATTCCTACCTCGTCCGAGCCAAAGATCATCTCGCTCAACATCATCTTACCAACAATTGCGATCAGAATCACCGAGGATCCTGACGCGCCCAACATTGCCACTGTCATATCGATTGACCCCATTGCCGAATCAACTTCCTCGAGCGCGACAGAAGGCGCGATGACAAAAACGCTGACTAGGATTGCCGTAGAAACGCCCAGCCCAAAGATCTTGACTGTGACGGCTACAGTCACCGCCCCCGCAGCGCCGGCATCACCTATTCTCTCGACCAGCGTTCTGTCTATTACCGCGTCGGCAGACATGACGCAATTCACCCAGTCCATGATCAACCGCTTTACAAGCGGCGACGACCCGCTGCTGACCGATAAGCCACGGCACGCAATCACGATAAATGGCGTTGAGATCTCTAGCGCCATACGGCAACTAAAGCCCACAACGACAACGGTATATGTCCCGGCCAGCCCAAGCACCTCAGCGTTAAGCCTGGTTGGCACCTTCTTCACTGTGCCACCCACGCAACAGGTACCGCAGCAAAGAGCAAATGTATTGCCCGCATCTGTGCAGAGGGAGTACAACTTGCCGTCCACCTTTCCTCCGCCAATGATGACGCCTGATCCCACGACGACGTCAATGGTTTTCCAAGGCTCCAACTTTTACGATCCGCCACCTCCCTCGGAGGAAATGGACGTTCCTCCAGCCACTAGCCCAGCCTATCGGCCATTCAGACAGAGCTATCCTACTCATTCTCCAGTGTCAATAGCTCCACCACTATCTTCCACACAGATCCTGTACCCGCAAAATACGCCCACCGTCTGGCTTCCATCTTCGCGCATAGCCGCACCAGTAACTCCTCAGCCTCTATCGCCGCCGCCTCAGCCTATGCCACAACTTTCTCAGCCTATGTCACCGCCTCCTCAGCTTATAACCCAGCCCATCCCTCAGGCTCCGCAGCCTGACGCACCTCCTCCGTCTATGATCACGGTGGTAATGCATCCAAACTCTGGGCTGTATCCAATCCCAGTCTCGTCGTATCCATTTGGCATGTCTCCGCTGCAGGTGGCGCCAGCACCGCCGTTCAACACTCGCGCTCCCGCCCCCAATATGCTTCCAAGTGTCGACGATATACCACTTGTAGATACTACCTCTGCCGACTCGCAAAACATCCCGATTATCCCCTTCATTACTAACGGTGCAAGAAAGGCAGCGCCCACAAACACGCCGCAGTCCCACCCTAAAGCGAAGGCTGGCGACATTAACGCCCACGGCATTGTTAGCGTTCTCCAAGAGGTGTTCCATATTCCGCCTAGCGCAATCTCGATCGATGGCACGCCAATTGCAGTTTCCGATTCAGGCGCCAAGGAGGGCAAGGGAGCGGCCAGCGGTGGGGGCAAGAATAACAAACATGGCGATGACGACAATGACAAGGATGGCGACGACGACAGCGACAACGATGTACAAGACAGCGGCGACCGCGAGCACGACTTGGAGTCGGATAGCCGCTACAATATAGGCGAAATTGCCAGGAGCAGGCGTAAGATTAGAAGCAAGATCAAGGCTGTCGGACGTTTGGCAAAGACACTAACCGAAAGGGGAGGCCACCGTGACAGTGACGAGAAAAACAGTAGCAGCAGCGACGAAAATGGTAATGACGACTCGGATTCGGCTGGTCAGACTGCTACGGCTACATCCACGTCGGCGTCAAATTCGGCCGAAAATGTCAGCAACATTAGCACAAGTATGAACTTGGCATCGCATGGCGCGGCATTACTAAGTGTGGTTATGCCAGATACTACGCTATCAGCCGCCATAAAGCTTGTGGAGGCTACAGACGATGATTCGGCAGCACCCACTCAGTCCGACGAGAGCTAAGTTGCGCGCAACATTAGATACCTCACTTTTTCTATTTATATTTTTTTACTAATCCTCAACTGTTTAACTAATTAACTTTACTACTTAACTGGTCCGAGCTGTTATAAAACATTGCGTTGGAAAATAGCATGATGCTCAAATTCCATTTCCCCGGCAGAAAATTAAAAATATGCGTGTCCCTGGGAGCCGCCTTGAAGCAGTAACACCCTGTCTTTCCCCGGCTTTTTGCGACACATATCTTTAAGCGCCAGTCATTGTCTCGAATCTACTGCTGGTTTTCCCAGAACAAGCGCCCTATAAACGAAGCACCAATTCAAAGCCTATTTACCGATGTGTTGTATTCAACCTCAGGAGACAGCTGGACAGTGACTTGCTGATTTAGCCCAGTGCGCCATTTTAGACTTTCCTTATCATTGCTGCCTTCGCATCTCACCGTTTCAACGCAGAGCTCCTCTTTTTTTTTCTGCTTCAATCTCCCTGTTTTGTTTATTGCATATTGAATTTATTTTTTGCCCTGTGGATATTTGCCGTAATTTCCTTAGCCACACCTTATTTAGAGTTCACATACTTGGTGTATCGGCGTTCCAAAAAGTATTGCTTGTCGCCTGACCAATGAAATTCAAGCTCACTGTGTCCGCTCTGATTGTAGCGGTTGCTACATGTACGAAGGCGGCCAAGTCGGAGCACGGTGACGATGCCATGCGCAAGAGAGGTCTTGTTATAGGCGACCAGCCACTACTGATAGCCGAGGAGACACCAGCCAACACAGCCGACGTTGTTGTTGCCAACGATCCAGCAGCGGTTATGCCCGCGGTCGCCGGAGCACAGCCACCCACGATGCTTTTCGACTCGTCCTATGCAAATCTCCGCAATGCACCGATGGGCTACGTACAAGTCCAGCAAGCACCGGCAGCTCAGCAATTAATGTTCACTGCACCAGCACCCGGATTGAGCCCAGCTGGTTTTCAGCGCTTTGTTGACGCTCCGCAGATATTCATCCAAGCACAGCCCGCAGTCTCTTCAGTGGCTCCAGTCACCATTTTCCAAACAATGAGCGCGGCCACGATGATCATTCCTTCTGCCGTGTCAGTAAGCGTTGCTGTTCCGGCCACACCGGCCACGTCTGCGGTTGTAGCAGCTTCGACGACGCCAGTTGTTGCCGCTACATCGGCATCTAGTGCCTCCGTTGCCACATCAGTTGCAGCACCGGTCGCCACCCCAGTGTCTACACCAGCTGCGGCCGCCGTTGCCGCGCCAGCCCCAGTGGTAGCAGCAGCACCCATTGCAGCACCAGCGGCCCCAGCACAAGTTGCTCCAGCACCGGTTGCACCAGCTGTTGCGCCCGTAGCCCCTGCTGCCCCAGCAGCCCCTGCTGCGTACCAAGTACCAGTTCCTGCCTATGCCCCTGCAGCGCCAGTGGCCCCGCTCAACTACTCTGACATGCTCCTCGTTCCACAGCCCGCGTTGGCAGGATTAGCGGAGCCAGCTGCTGCACCAGTTTATGCGCAGCAACAGCTCTACCCCGTTGCCGCTGCACCCATTGCGCCGCCAGCCCTCCAGCCCGGTCTATCCGCGCTACTGGCCAAGGAGGCGGCGGCATACTCTGTGCCTCTGGGCGCAGCAGCTGCAGCTGCAGCTGCCGCCGCTGCGGCAAACACCCTGCCGACGACCGCTCTCGGTGGAGTTGTTTCTGGGTCTCAGGCTATTGTGCCCATTGACCCGGCTCTTGCCGACCTACTGACTCAGAGCTTGTTGGCAGCAGCAGCAAGTCAGAGGAGTAGCGCTGCCGCACTTGCTCGCGCTACTGCACTTGCTGGCGCCGATGACGACTCTACCGATGCCGTCCAAAGCGCTGCCGCTGATGATGCCGCCGCTGAAGAGCCCGCCACTACTCGTCGTCGTGAAAAGCCGGCAGTCAAAAGTGCCAAGGCCCGTGCTAGTGCTCGCAAGGTCAAGCAGAACGCTAGCGTCACCAACATCGCCAACATCGCTGGTATCGTCAACATGGCCACAGATGTTGATGCTGGTGCCGCCGATGCCAATGTCGATCCGGACGCAGATGCCAGTGCCTCGGCTGCGGCTGCTGCTGCCGCCATGACTGCTGACGATGGCAGTGATGGTGCGTCGCCTGACGATGTGATGAGTACCACCAGCATTGCCCGCAAGCGCAAGGGACCTGCAAAAATCGTGTCTGCTAGTGTCAAGAAGGCAGCGGCCCGGAGCACAATGGATGATCTGGACTCACAGCTTGCCTCTGTGATGAACTACCGAGCAAGCCCTACCGCTGATGCCGACGAGACCGCCACGTACGACGACCCATCTACTACTGATTCGTCTACGGACGCCAGCTATGTGCACCTACCTGGATCGCGCCAGCGCAGCAACATTGGAAACATTAAGGAGGAAGCAGCCAAGGCAAAGGCTGAGGCGTCGGCAGAAGCCAGAGAAGCAGTTCTAGCCGAGATCAGGGCCGAGGCTTCCGCAGAGGCTGCGTTGCAGGCATCTGCTGAGCTGCATCTCAGCCCAAAGTCAATTGTCCACGACGAGGCCGCTAGCATGGAACGCGAATCATCCACTCTCCAGGCTTTGCAGCAGTTTACTCGGGAGCTGTCGCGTGGCAACTACGCTGAAGAGACTGCTGTTTCCAAGGTCGCCGACACTGACAGCTTCTATACTCCAGCTACAGAGAGAACCGCTACGGCCGATGGTGACCGTTCAAGCGTTTGGGACGCCCCACGCTCCGCCTCGTTCACTGGTGGTCGCTCGGCTTACAGCGAGGATACGCAATCGCCATTATACCACGCGTATGAGCCAACTGAAAGCGATTCGTACGATAGGTACAGCCATGACCAGCTACCGTACTCTGATCTGGCCAAGGATAGCCCCATGGGTGGCGACTGGAAGATTCATTACAATGGAGCCAACCCCACTATGTACACGGCCGGTGAAGATCCAAGCTACACGACGTACTACAACTCCGATTCTCACAGTTATTACACCGACAACTACAACCTCCACTACGGCGAGGATCGACAGGGCAGCAGCGAGCGCGGCTACGATGTCTCTACAAGCAAGCCATTCAACTTTATGAACAGGCACGCCGACTCAGCCTTTGCACACGATGCCGGCAGTGACTATAACTGGGGCGCCGATGGGCACCAATCTGCAGCCACCAATGCTCCCCATGCTGTTAATGACCTTGATCCGCTCAGCTATGCCACCCAGGTGTGCTCGTTCAGAAACACATTGCCGCTAGTTGCATCCCCAGATTATACTCCGCTCTCGGCACATCCTAGCATCATGGTTGTCGGCGTACCTCAGACGGCCACATCGACGGTATCGATTATCAGCACGGCTCCTGTACCTGTTACTTCCACGGTCATGATGACCAAACTGGTCACACCAGCTGTGAAGGTGGTATATGCGTCTAACGACTAGAACGCCTGTCTGTTTCGTTAGATTTGTTTTTTGTTAGCATTTATAGTATTATCGTAATCAATTAACTTTATAAAATATTCCAAATATAACAGTAGTTGTATCCCTAATGTTTGATATATTGAAGAGTCTTTTTTTCACTTGCGCATTTTACCCAATGACCTGATCTACCTCGATATTCACTCCACATATATTAAACGAGTATATATATTTTTCAATAACAATAGACATGAACGGGGGTGAGGATTAGGTAAAAACGAGGTAAGAAAAACTAGTGGAGGGGTTTAGAAACTCAGACATTTTTTGCCGCTTACATGACTTTGGCAGCTTTCTTCGCAGCGACTACTTTTTTCGCGCTCTTCTTGGGTGCCTTTTTCGCGATCAGATCTAGATCATCCATCTCATCGTCGCCGTTAGCCCTTCCGCTTTGGTCATAGGGGTCAGCGCCGGCAGCAGCAGCATCAGCGGCATAGGCATGTTGAGCCGATGCTGCTGCACTAGGGACGTCAGTACAGACGTTTTGTACAACGAGAACTGGCTTAGTCAACGTAGCAGTGTGTTCTACGGTGACTATCTGGCAGATAGTATCATACTCAGTGACAGGTACCGAGACAGTAATAGGCTGGCACATGGTTACGGTCTGGAGCTCAGTCTCGGTTACAGAAATAGCGCTGGGTACGTACTCAGTGTGTGGGTGCTCGACGGTAATAGGGCAATACTCGGCACAAGTCTTTGTGCAAGTCTCTACACAGGTATCGATAATGTGCTGGCAGACAGTGACTGGGCAGCATTCAACGACGGTGTCCCAACAGGTTTGGTACATTGTCTGCAGGTCCGTAGTCATTAGAGTGACGGTGCGGAATACTTGGCTAATGGCAGTCTCCGTGATGTGCGAGGTCTCCGTCTGTGTGCTGGTCTGCTTTTGCGTCACAACCGCCGTAGTGGTCGCCAGATTAGTGACCGTCGCGTATGCGGTAGTCGTGAGTGTGCTGAGATGCACCTCGGTGGTAGTAAGCGAAGTAGGGATATGCTTGATGACGGTGGTCGGCGACGGCGTAGTGAAATAGTAGGTCGTCGGCTCAGTGAGCGTGAGGTAAGTGGGCACCGAGTGGTGGATCGTAGTTGGCGTGACGCTAGTGACCGTCAGCATCTCAGTAAGCGTCAGGTAAGTGGGCCTAGTGCTGTAGATCGTAGTAGGTATGATGTTGGTGTAGGTAGTTGGAACGACAATAGATGTAGTGTCAGTACAGTGCTTGGTGACAGTCGACGTATCCGGAGTGTAGGTCTCCGTCTGAGTCGAGTAGCGAGTCGAGTAGCTAGTAGACAGGTAGGTCGAGGTAGAGTACGAGGTAGAGTACGAAGTCGACGTACAAGTGGAGGTCGATGTACAAGTCGACGTCGAAGTGCAGGTCGAGGTAGACACCGAAGTCAAAGTGGCAGTCGAGTGCATCACCACTGTGGGCACTGAAGCGGCTGAGTACTCGGGTATAAAGTTATCATTATACGAGGACGCTGGAGCAGGTGCAGGCGCAGGTGCAGACGGGTGGGTGTAGGGACTTGGAGCAGCAACGTAGTGAACCAGAGAGGTCGTGTACGGCGCAGGCGCAGGCGGAGGCACAGGCGTGTAGGGAGGCGGTACGGAAGTGTAGGGAGCTGGGGCCGGAGGACAGGGCGAAGGAGCTGGCGAATAGGGCTCAGGAGGAGGAGCCGAGTATGGCTCAGGCGAAGACGCATAGGGCGCAGACGTGTACGGAGCATGTGGCGGGGGGTGGTGGCTGCAAGCAGTGAGGACAAAATGCGCTGGAGTATGGTTAGGCCTGAAGAGTCCAAACTCGGGCGCCGAGCTAGTAGCCGGCCATTCAAAAGCACTCGTAGACAGCGACTGTGCCAAAGCCACAAGCACCAACGTGTATGTCGTAGTTGATCTGGCAACCATTGTTAGTTAATTGATGCCAATAATAATAAAAGTCTGAAATAAATACGAGAAACCTTTTATCTTTTACGACTAGACGAAATAAAAAATTTGTAACCGACTATTTGACTCTGACGCCTTGTACCTGGGTTTATGTATACAGCGTGAGTTCGACTCAATCACTCACGAAGAACCATGGATATATCGTGGGTGCGTGCTACAAAACCAAGTTTACCGATATTGTATTTAATCGATATTAAATTTTGCGGGGGTAGAGAGGATAGCACCGCCAGTTGCGAGTATTTGACAGGAACATTTTATAAAGTGCAAAAATAATTAGACCAAAAATAAAAGAATTCTCACAGTTTATATTTCTTCGTGTCTGACCGCTGGCAGAATATGTGCGGGAATAGATAGCTATTTCCCAGCAGCCAAAGTACTCTATACTACTGTTTCCAATATTCCAAAACCCCGCATTTGTACATGGGAAGAGTAAAAAAGTATTAGCGTGGCAGATAAGAAAAGAGGGCAAAAAATAAAGCTTGGCTAGATAGAGTAGAATTCAGCTAGTTCAGATTGCGCGCGCTTGACTTCATCGATGTCGCCAGTGTACTTGGTCCTATCGTCGCTAAGTTTGACGCAGGGCCTTCCACCACACTCAAACAGTTTGATGACAATGTTCAGGGCAGTACCGCCGCGTGCAGGGTTTGATGCCAAGCTAAAGTCATTTGTGAAATTAGTTCCAATCCCAAACGAACACCCAATACCATACGAGTCACAGCGATTCTTAATACCGATGGAAATTTCGGGAGTCAGGCTATCAGAAAAGATAATGGTCTTGGTCGATGGATCGACTCCCAGCCCCTTGTAGTGCTCGTAGACGGCCTGTGCGAAAGCGAGTGGGTCGCCAGAGTCATGCCGCACGCTATCATAAATGTCTGCCAAGTCGCGACCAAAAGTAGCGAAAAACACACGGGTACCAAACGTATCAGTCAGCGCAACAGCCAATTGACCCTTATACGTTTGCTGCCATTTGAGCAGAGCCAGGCGGTCCGCCTCCCTGTACGTATTTTCCAGGGCAGCAATCCCCATGATCCACTCATGGCCAATAGTTCCCACTGGCCTTACACCGTACTTGCGCGCTAAATACACATTCGAAGTTCCGGAGAGACCACCCGACCCAGGTTTTATGCGAGATAGCTCCGACATGACAATATCCTGAGTCATAAAACTGCGACGACGCCTCGTGCCAAACTCCGCAAACCTACAGCCAGCATCCACAAGCTGCTGGCCCTTTGCCGCTATTTTCTCTCGCTGCCCCACATAGTTCCAGTCTGTGTCCACGAATCTGTAATGCGACTCGGCGATCATCGCCAGTAGAGGTACCTCGTAGAGTATGATGCGAGTCCAATTGCCACAAACACGCAAACTGAGTATACCCGAGCTCTCGTCAATAGAACAGGTCACTTCTGCCGATGGATTATACTTGAACTCGGACAGATACGCGATGTAGTCAGCTGAGAAATACGGACATGCAGATCGGAGGTACTCCAGGTCTTCGGAAGTTGCGCGTAGTTCGGCCATGCTTGATATCCGCTCCTGCAGCCATTCAAAGGAGTCTCGGTTGAACAAAATTGACGGGTCTCGGTTCACAAACCTGTATTCAGCGTCAGCATCGGGGTAATGCTCGAGCACGGCTTGCTGCATACAGAACTTGTACAGGTCTTGATCAAGAATCGATGCTGGAGCATGTTCTTCAATAGCCGCCATTGTAAATAAAAAAAAGAGGAGAGTTAGCAGTTCTAGAGTCAACAGAAATAGATAAAAAAAATCGGTAGTCTAGAGAAAAGAAAAGTTGGTGCGATTGTGCGGAGTTATTCTTTTTTCCAAAAGCGTACGAGGTTTATATTCATGACCGCCTTTTGCATTTATTGCGTCCATGGGCGCACTCTATGCACAGTCAAAGCGTGCCAGCAGGGCAACATGGTCACTAGGGAACGTCACATTGGGCAGCCCAGGTTTCATACGTCCCTCAGCAGGCAACGACATGACATCGCGCACATCCAAGCCCTGCCCAGGCCGATAAAAGATATAATCCAGCGTACCCTTCCACTTTGCATAATTAGTGTAAATCGGCTCGCCAACCCACTGCTCCGTGCGATACGACGTATCAAGTTCGGCATACGTACTATAACAGCTCCTCAACGGGTCATTATCGGCCTGAATCAACTTTGTGAGCCGCTGTACACGCTCCTGGTCACGCGCAAAATCAATTTCGGCCTGCTTTACCTCTTCCTCTAACCGACGCCGCTTGTTAGATGTATCGTCTGACTCGGAGGACGTTCCCGCCGTGGCCATAGCCGCATAACTAATAGTCGACTCGCTACTAGACTCATCCTCCTCGACCATGGTAGTTGGAAGCAAATTGTCCAACTGCCATTCGTTGAGCACGACGGGGCGAGGCTTGGTCAAAAGGGCGTAACCGGCGTCATCCGGTGTGGTGTTAAAGTCGCCGCAAGAGATAAGAGGGAAATTGGGATACTTTTCCTGCATTTCTCTCTGCGCAGCAAGCATAGCGACCTGCTGCTGCAAACGCTCGTAGCAGGCATCCGGACGCCAGAACAAATGCGTATTAGACACAATAACGCCCTCCCCGCCAGCCGGAACACCAGTGTCGATTCTGTATTCAGGATCAACAGAGTCAGCATAAGGGTCTGCGCACTCCATGCTACCAGCCGAGCCAAACCTCAAGGCAGCGACCAAGCCCACGTTATCAGTCTGCAAAGTCTCCTCGCACACACCCATCGACGAGTCCATGCGCACGCCCATTTCGTCTACGATATGGAATTTACTGCGCTTCCACAAAATAGCCACACCATGGGATTTGCTCATACTGTAGAACAGCCGAGAGTCATAGCCTAGTTGCTTAAAGTGTGGGCCAAAAATCTGGTGCCAGTGCTCGATACCAACTTCCTGCAGACACATGATATCGGCTTTCCAGTGAGATATTTCGCTAAGCAATTTGCTCTTGCGCGACTTCCATTTTAGACTCTCTTGGTTCGCGTAGGGGAATAGGGTGCGGCGTATGAGTTTTTGGCAGAGAATGTTGTAGCTCATTATCGTAAACGAACGCCCAGAAGTGGATCGGCCCGTAGTACCATTGACTGATAACCACTTGCGGTCTTTGCAAGCCTCGGGAATTGCTATCATTTTTTGTGTGTGAAAATATGAATATGAGAAGAATGTTCTTTACAACTATTGTCCACAAAATCTTTAATTTGCCAAAAATAATGGTCTATAATCAAATCACAATCACAGTCAGCTACAGAATATGGTAATGTCACAGCTTTGCTGCGCGTGTCGTGTTAGCAGCGAGGCGCTTGGCTTCGGCTATAAACGGGTCGTCGCCTGAAATGGCAATAGCGCCATCATGGACATATCGCTCGTTGTTATCTTCAATGCGGTCCAGCACATAGTTGTAGTTACACATGAGCCCCAGCGACTGACGCAGTCCGCTGTAGGACGTATTGCCACGCCAGTTGATCTGGTGCAAGCATGCGCCATTACGCAGATGGAAGTTGGCGACAGGGTCATAGGCGGCATGGCTCTTGCCACGCTTGACATTGACCAAGTAGTGGGCACCCAGTGCTCGGACCACAGGCTCCATAGCGTCAATATTGGCTTGGTCACCGGTCCATCCGCGGCTGTCGATAATATGCTTGAGCGCAGCAGTCCATGTTGGCGTATGCGGCGCACGAGCAATAAGTGCTTTCTGAGCATCCTCGCTTACCATGGTTGGCGGTGGAGTGGCCAGACACTCGGGTGTCAGCCACTGGTCGAGCCAGGCGCGGAACCTGGGCAAGGGCGACAAGGTACAAAATGTGTCGATGTTGGGCAGCTCTGCTCTCAACACGCCAACCACGCGCTTGATCAAAAAGTTGCCCAAGTCGACGCCTGACAGTCCTGGTTGCGAGTTGATCGAGTAAAAGATAGCGCACCGAGCAGTCGCCTCGGCCTCCGCCGTCGTCGGCTCGCGCTCCTGCAATATCGACTGTACGTTGTCCGAGACACTGTCAGTGAGCGCAACCCAGACAAACACGAGGGGCTCCATTGGCACACTGCGGTGGAAGAAGCCAAAGCAGCGACGTCCGTTACCCAGCCGGCGTCTGACATCGAGCCATGATTTGACCGCATGTACGGACTCGTACTGTCCTAGTTTCTCAATAGTAAACGCCGGGGAGTTCCATGTGATACGTTTGAGATCCAGAGTGCCAATGATCCAGGTCTCCAGCTTCTTCATCAGCATGTCGCTCATCGCCCGCATTGCTCCATCTTCGCGATGTCCGCGTATATGCTCCAGCATATCCGCACGCATACGCACCAGGAAGGAAAACCCGCCTGGCAGGCGGTTGATCTGGTCAATAAGCTCAGCATACTGCGGCGTCAAGCCGTCGCGCAGAGCTCTAGCCCTTAGCGCGCTTTTTGCCGGGTCCGAGGACTGCGCCAAACTCTCCAAATACGCATTAGCCAATGCCTGCGCCTCTCCCTTGGGCGCGCAGTACTCGACCGACAAGAGCTTTAGAAACACGACACGTCCGCTGCTATCTAAGGACTCGTACAAGTCACAGCACCTCTGCGTGTACAGCCTCATTTTGACTGCGCCCTTGTATGCGCCGCTCTTGTGGATAATTGTCGACAGTAGGTCGCGCAGTTCACTTATGTCTAGACTGCCCTTTCCAATGATCTGTGGCTGGCCATTCTCGGATTGCTTCTCCCAGAATGCGCGCACGTCGGCGGGCTCGAGTGGCTGGCTGAGCTCATCGCCGTCGCGCGCCGGTGGAAGCCCGGTTGGTAGGCGCATGCCAGCGTGGAACAGTGCCGCTGGAGCAGACATGCCAGGCGTGGGTACTCTAGAAATACAGTGTGGGCGGTGTCTTGCTATTGAGTAGAGCAAGGAAGTGCGCTTTCCGAATACCATATATATAGGAGTGTCAGTATCGTGACTAACAGAATACTAAAATCGAGAAAAGAAAGAGAAAGAGTGAGGTCAGAGATAGGGAGTTGAGGGTTGCACAACCCTAGCTCACAATGTCCATAATTGGTTCTCACGCAAGCATGGGCCAGATTGATAATCATCAAAAATGGCGGGGCTTCGAAGACGCAAATCGCAATATTTCTAAACTTTTTTTTACTACACATACAGCACAATGTCAGCAGACAAGGAGCCCGGATCCACATCGGCAGCCACCGATGAAAAGCACCTATCGACAAAGCTTCAGTCAATGAAGGTAAGCAGCGCCTGAAGCCCGCCTAAACTTCCGATAAAGTTATACAAACTCAATCCCTCTTATATTGCCAAATGTAGTTTATGCAGCGCTCAGCAGCCCGAGCAAAAGTCGATGAAGAAAAGAAACTCGAAAAACGACTGATCAGCGAGTCCCAATGGCGGGCTGTATACGCCGACGGTGTAATCTCCAAGGAGCGGCCCAAATCGCGCGTTGTATACGAGCCAAGCTACCTACAGATGCCCAAGGACGAAGGGGGTAGTAGCGCGTATATAGGACGTCGGTCGTTCAAGGCATTCAACAAACAGACAGATCAGGTCAATGCCGAGGTAGAGTCACAGTTACGCGACCAGCAGGCTGAGCAGGAGGAGGAGAAAATGGCTACCGACGACATAGCAATGGCAAAATCTCTGGCTGGCATCAAGCGAGATCCAGAGGTAGTCTCGCTTAGGGAGAGGAATGGCCGGAGTAAGCGCAGCCGCGTGTAGTTGACACCAACCTTTTCATAGACCTAAAAGGCACCATCATGTTGAATGTAGCAAAGACTGTTGTGAATAGACTGACTCTACTGTCGAGCCGCTGTTAGCGATTATGTCCAGACACCCCCCTACTTCTCTTACTCGTCCCTGTGAGCCCATCCCTTCTCTCCCCCTACTCTGGGTTGGGTTGCCTGGACGGGCCGCGTTCTTTTTTTGCTGCGGACACTTCTAGCATATAAAAGAAGACAGGTCTGGCGAGCCAAAGTCAACAAACCTTCTGTCTCTCTTTATCTCATCAGTTGCTGTGCATCTGCTGTTCTTCATATTTGTGCACCCGTCCAACAAGTTCCTCGTCACCGTATTTGCCCTCTACAGCTGTTTTCAAGAGGAGCAGATACTAACGGGACTGTTAAAGGTACATGTCATTTAATCTACATCTTGTTTTGGCTAGCGATTGAAGGTGCTGCCTATTTGGGGGATAAGCGGGCATTCTACAGCAAATTTTCGCGTTTGCATTTTCCTACCGCATGTTTGCCTGAAAAAATATTCCCCCCAATCAGTGCACGCGCCTTGAATGTCCGCATCCATTTAAATTCAAATAATACATTTTTCCCTTTCGTCAATTTATACATCTTCTAACGCGTTTGTTTCGTGCTTTCTTTTTTATTGTCGCCATAGAACCCCGCCCTCAATTCGCACTTTCTTGACAAAAGAACGCGTACTGACAAGCTTGTGCATTTGGGCTTCGTGCACCAATGCCATGCACACAACTTTTACCTATCATTTATAGTCCACACACCTCCACGAATTAATGGCAAGCCGGAAATTGACGTTTGACGCGCCCAAGCCCTCAGCAAGGATTCTGGGCGCGTCGCCTGCTGCGCGTACCACTATGTACGCTACATCTCAGAATCACGGTATCGCGTCGCCAGAACGCGCATTGGCGACTCCTACGCGTCCGGCGCAACGTGCAACGCTTACTCGGCTCCAGCAGACGCGGCGAAGCATGGTGGGGCTGACCAGCCCGGGCCAACAACTGACGGCCGTGCAACATTCCACGCCATCTCAGGGTCGGCGCAACCCGCTTCAAGCCATCACTGAGCAAGAAAAGCAACGTGGAAACCAGCAAGCACTCACGCCGGCAACTCCTGACGCGCATTCTGCCGCTGCCACCGCTCATGGCCTGATTACTCCCCACGCCAAGACGCCTACGCAAACGCAATTGAATGACAGCGCCGTCGCTTCAGCAGTTGCAGTCGCAGAGCAACAGCGCGCGCAAAAGGCGCGTGTGGCCGAGTGGGTATTCGCGTACCGCCGGGCTTTCCCCTCATTTGTCTTTTACTTTGAAGGAATCGATGATGGCACGGTTCAGCGCCTGACAGCACCAATCCGCGGTCTTGGAGCCAGCGTCGAGACCTTCTTTTCTGCGCAAACCGTCACGCACGTCATTGTAGAGTCTGCCGAAGTTGCCAACGACGAGAACTCTGACAGCGGCTCCCACGTCGTGTCGTTGGCGAAGCGCTTTCAGCTCAAAATCTGGGACCTCGAAAAGCTTGAGAAACGCGTTCTGGCCATTCTCTTGCCCGGCTACAACGCTGCCAATGCTCAGGGAGGCGCGTCAGTAATGTCTGCTAAGCGCAAGTTGAACGAGGCGTTCTCAACCGAGAAACTCTATGCGATGCGACACAAGACGTTTGAGGGCACGTCTGTTGCCCACTGTGTAGACTTTTACTATTTCAAGTACTTTTATGTGCTTGTTGAAGACGCTACGCATCTCAACCGCCCGGCTATCGTTGAGGACTACCGCCCGCCAGAGCCTGGCCGCGACCCACCATGGCCCAAGCTCTACATGGTGCCTACTGGCCGCTGCCCCTTTTTGCAGTACGAGGACCCGACGACGTCGAGCAAAGGCAGCGACTCGGATGCCGACGACAATAAAGAGAACATGACTCCAGAGCCCGAAGCTACGCTCCCCACCGCACAGCTGCTCAGCAAGACTCCTGCTAGCCGCCTGCAGACCCCGCATGGCAAGGCATGGACGCCAACTGCTCACCATCCGACCAACGAACTGAGCCACTGTGCGGCGAAGCCCTTTGCTACTGTTAAAGGCGGTAGGGCGCGTGCTGATGCTACGCGGGAGGCTGCCGACTACTTGTTGACGCCGACGCGCCCGTCACGCGCTATGGTAAATGAGCTGGGACCTCCCAAGGCCGTCCGACCCATGGACCCGTCGCTGATGATGGACTCTAACGCGTCTGGCATAGCTCGCTCTCATGGTGTTACCTCGACCTCCACTGCATTCCATCCAAGCGCCGCCGACCCCACGTTGCAGCAGAACCTGCTCCAGAACCTCAATGGCGGGCGAGTAACACACCTGTCCAAGCTGGAGCAGCCCGTTGTCGGTCCACGCGTGGCGGGAGCCACGAACGCTGTGCGTAGGTCTGGCCGCGTGCCGCCGACTCCTCGCACAATGAAGCCTCGTGTTGCCGTCCGCAGGCCCGTGGTAGCTATGCCAGGGTTCTGCGAGAACTGCCACTTGAAATATGACGATATGATTGAGCACGTCAAGTCACCTCAGCACCGTCGCTTTGCCACCAACGAGCGCAACTGGATTGAGCTTGACTCGTTGCTAGCCCGCGTGCAGCGTCCGGTGTTGAAGCAGCAAGCGATCTCTGTGGATGATAGCCGTCACCACGCGCTGTACGCACTCTCGTCCGATGATGCCTGTATGTCTGCACCGGCAAACGTCAGCAGCGCGGCTCCTGGTCACACCAATCTGGAAGAAACGTCCGTGGTGGAGTCTGCTCCCGCTGCTCTGGCCAGTAACTGGACAGGCCGGTTGTTTTCTGGACGCCAGTTTGGCCCCTCTTACCCGAGCCCACACATGCTTGCCTCGGGCCGCTTCAGCGCCGAAACTACGGACCGTACGACGATGGCTAGTGGGCAATCAATGCCCGGTACCACTGGCACGCCCACCACTGCGTGTGCCGTCGACTTGACTTTCCCTGACTCCAACTCTCCCTGCGCCTCTCATACTGGAGACCTGCCTGACGAGCTGGAGATGGGGCCCAAGACGGGCAGCACAATGCACTCGGTGGACATGCCTTTCACTCCGGTTCCACGCCGCGGCATTGCCGCCAGCACCAGCATCGAGTCACTGGTGTCTTCTCTCGAGACACCTCGCTTTAGTAACGACTCGCTGAAAGGGCACTATGACGATGGCGCAACGCTGTTTGGCGATGGAATGGGACGTCTGCACCAGCAGCAAGCCGCTCTCTTTGAGACTCCGACCAAACATGGAAACCAAGGTGCACTGAGTGTCGTTGGTAGGGACTCTGTGAGTGCCAGGTACAATGCGGCGGCATCTAAGATGCGTCCTTCTTCATCTTCGTTTGAAGCGTGCTCGCCAACCTCGATTGGCGGCACGACTTTGGTCCAACCATCGCGCATCAAATCCAAGTTTGCAGAGTACGACGAGAACACTGCTCCTGGTGTGTCTGGCCACAAGCACGAGTCGACCGACGAGCACCGTCTGAATCGTACGCTCCACGGCCAAACAGCACAGCAAATGTAGCCTTATTTCTTTCCCTCTCTTTTCTTTGTTTCTTCTGTTTTTGCCGATGCACGCTATGACTTTAGCAATTGCAAGCTCTGAAGCGAGTCGAGCTTCGCACGTTTACACAACCATTGGCCAAGCAAAGCCTAGTTCTTCTGGTGGCTAAAGTCACGAAAGAACATCAGCATCCCCCACCTTTGCTCTTCCACCAATGTTCTTTGAAAGGTGCACCCTCTCGATTCCAGATGCTTTTGTAAAAAGAGCTCCCCCCCCAAAAAAAAAAATTGCGTCAAAAGAAGTTCTTTTTAGGCTCTAACAAGACTGCAAAAATTCTTGTCACAACCGTAGGGGTACATGTTTTTTAGGCTAGTTCGAAAGCTGACAGTCAACGACCTCTCCTTTTTTCCCCTTTTTTTCCTTGGTCGTCTAGGTATAAAATAAGCGCACTTTGGGAAAGAATTCAGCCGCCCACTTTTTCACTACATTTTTTTATTTGACCACTACACTTTTTTCTTTACACTCCATACGACATTACCATGCCAGTGCTCCAGCCTTCGCTTCACTCTCACAACCAAGACCGAGTCTACGTTATTGTCTGGGAGTCAAACCCTGAAGTGTACACCAGAGGCCTGGTACATGCCATTGAGCATTGCCGTGACCAGCCGCTAGCCGAGGCTCGCTACATCGTGACGAATGCTATCAGCGGACTAAACGTAAACTTGAAGTCCAAGAGCTGGTACTCCGTAAGCGAACAGGGTCCAAGGCTGATTGAAAAGGGCGACCCGGGAATCATTGCCAACGCAAGGTTCATACTAATATCGAGTTCGCAAAAGCTTCAAGCTCACATGGATGCCGGATCCATTCTTTGCACCAAGCTTTTCGAGTCGTACTTTCCCAATGATAAACGTCCATGGTAGTGACGGGTAAAAAGTAATGTCCAAGAAACATAGTCACTTTTCTCTTATTTAAACAATAAAAAAAACTACACGTCTTGCCACTTGAAAATACTAGGTGATACACGGAACAACAAGAGTTTTACGCGGTCCAACGCATCGAGCAATAGGTGTTCAAAGTCCGCATGAGCGTGGGTAGAATCCATGATCTTCAAGATTTTGCGCGTACCAGCACGCGAAATAGCATATGCCAGGTTGTTACAAGCACCGTCATCCACACGACGGTACTTGAGCAGAGTACCCATTATAGGAATATCGTCATGGTGACCCGAGTCCGTGCCGTTCCCCTCCGGCCCCAGCTGCAACAGATCCCAGTCCGCCGGAATACCCATCAGCGCGCTATAAATACGCAATTTCGGGCTAGGTCCAAACGCAACATGGTCCTCGACAATAAGCGCATCCATATACCCCTTATCGACAATATCCCGATAAATAGCCAAATGCGGCCGCCAGCACTCGCGCTGATGCAACATAACCTGCCTAGGATCCAGAGGACTCGGCACAGAAACAGGCCATGTCTCAAACCCAATATCCAGCTGCTTACCCACCGCCTTCCACCGCTCCCGGTGCGCCTGCGTGTTGTCATGCATCGGCCGCTCAATAACGTATACCTGGTCAAACCCCAATGTGTGTTGCCGCTGGCTCAGCTCTTCGTTCGAGAACCGGTGCAAGAACACTTGGTGAGAATGCCGGAAGTACAGTAGCGTCAGAGCTATAAGCACAAAGCCACCAATAGATACTACAGTGAGCGCCCAGAACAAGTCCACATTGCGAATGTGTGCAAGGCATCTCTGCCACCGCGACCGACGCTCAATTCGCCGCACATGACGTTTACGTCCGCGACTCTTTTCGGCATCGCTCAAGTTGTCATATTTTATTGAATCCTCCAGAGCACGCGTCACTAACTCATACGATGAGATTAGACCTGGGTCATCTGATGATATCATTTTGGTGATGTGCAAATTGAAAATAAAAGAAAAAAAATGCATTGAACAGAAAGTCAAGAAAAAAAGAGTGTGGCGCCATATCTGATTATAGAGGGAACTCTTGCTATCCCATCTTTGGGACTCCCCTGCAGACCGAACATGTGATGTGTAAAGCAGTTCATATGTACCAATAGTATTGCAACTGGCTTGCTCCTAGGCACAATACACCACTTATTCGCTGAGCGCAGTATAGCGTGTACTGCGAAGAAGCCATTCGAGTTGCTGGGAATACTTGCTGAATGGCCCGCTGGTCAGTGCCTCCGAGATCCGAGCGCCAAAGGAGGTATCAGTGCTGTTAGAAAACTTGAGTTGGCACAGGCTTGGGCATGCAAGTGCCAGAAGCATAGCGCAATCCGCAGTTTCACTAACCTTCATGGAGCTAGCATAAATGCTAAAGGCTTGCAAGGTTTTCTCAGATGAATGACCTTTAAGGGCCAAGAGGTCAGGCAGCTCGTCATACTGAGTTTCTTCAAATTCTGAGCCCAGGCCGATTAATACACATGTGAGCTTTTTCAAAGCAGGAAGTAATTTCAACAGATCCAGTATATCTGATAGATACAACCAATTTAAAGCGGCATCCAACACTTGTATATTCTCGAATGTGTATCCAAATGAACCTGCTAGTATCATTTTCTCGGCATTGAGTGTAGATGAGAGTGTCAACACTTGCACACCCCCAAACACGTTACCCATGAATTTCATTAGATCTGGTTGATGAGCTGGCCGGAAACCATCATTTCCCCAGATTTGATCAACAACTACTTTGCTCAGGCTCTTGTGCTTGGTGTCAAATACGCGGTGTTCATTGATAATTTTCACAATAGCCATGTGAAAGTGGAACCTCAGACACGTCAATGTGGTACTATTTCCACGGAACAGTACGTCATCAGAAAATGGGTATTGGTGCCGGACTCTTAGACTTTGCAATATAGGAAAAGGCACAATATTGGGAACTGGAGGTCGAGTGCCAGCGTTGCAGTACCCAACCGAGTAAACTTGCAGGCTCGTCAGGTTTGGGTATATAACTTCATTATCATCGATATCATAAAACAACGATTTAGAGCTGCACACTCCAACTTCCAGGCTCAAAAGACTATTAGCACATTTGTGAACTAGTCTCGTATTAGTGTCTAGTGGGCTCCCACAGCTCAACACCAAGGAAGAAAGTTGAGGAATAAGATCGATAGTAGACGCCGAGTTAAAACTGACTGATCTAAATCGCAACACCGAATTCTTAGTACTGTCATATAGCGAGTTTAGAAAAACTCCAATAACATGGTCCTCACTCTCACTCAGCTTTCTTGACCTGCCAGCACACTTTACCTCCGTTGTCATTGCTTGTGCATTGGTCATGGCATTGAGTAGTTGTCCAAATTTGATAGCATTGCTGCTGGCACTCTCCACATCACAACTTGGGTCCATAGCACAATCAGTAATAAGGATGAGGAGCCTGTGAGTAAGTGGCAGCCTAACTACTTTGCCCATGTACTCTGAGAACAGCCTGAGGGCCACACCGCTGGCTATACTAGACAAGCTAACAAATAAATTGACTTCCCTAACCAAGTTTTCGGCATCAAGTGGTAGTTGAAATTTCTCATCCCACCTCAAACTGTTGACAACAATCGTGTTACCCTTGGTATTAATGGTGAGTCTGAGTGCCCTCCACATGTGCTCAAGAGCCGCCTGTCGCCAAGTACAGCACACGGATAGCAACTCTTTAACAAAGATATCGTTAACTTGTACACCACCACTGGGAAGCGGTATCCCCTTGGCCGCTTGCTCTAAAATAAGGCGTAGAATGTTTGAAGGCAGAGCTTGCGCTGGCGATACACTGACAGACATGATGATTAAAAAAAGTGGATGGCTTGTTGTCAAGTGCTAAGAAGTAAATGGCTAGAACTATGGAGTAAAGAAGAAAGCCATGACTGATAGGGTTTCTGCGGCCTCCTTTTTAAAAAAAAGCAGACCACTTCTTTGATGCTCTTTAAACGTAGTGTCTTCCTCCAAAAGCCTTTTTGGTCTATTCGTCAAAGAAAAAGGTGTTTCTCTCTCTCTAAAAATGGATGTGCCCCAGTCTTCTGTACTTGTCAGCTGCCTACTGCAGTCAATCAATGGAGACAACAGAGCTTTGGGCATGCAAGTGCCAAAAGTTTGCAAAGTTCCTGCTTGTTTGGCCTATCGACAATGTTCTGGCGAGGTAGGCGCAAGCAGCTAAAATGCTAGCCTTGCTTTATGTCCATTAGACTTTTGATTTAAAGTTTCGATGGCATTATCGATATTTTGGCAGAGCTAGCTAGGCTGCCTAAAAAGATTAACATGGCGTCTTCTGGAACAAGAGAGAGGCTGTCCAGGCTATGTTTGTCTACAATGTATATTTGCGCCTTTCTATTAAAATAAAAATAGAGCTAAGCCGTCAGTACCTCTACGCCCTCATCAGTGATTAGCACTGTGTGTTCAAACTGAGCCGAGCGGCCGCCGTCAGTAGTCGTGATAGTCCAGCCGTCGGGCCACTGGACACCTGTAGCCACGCCCTGGCACAGAATAGGCTCAATAGTAAACGCCATGCCTGGCACCATCTCACCCGGCTCCTCGTTATAGTGATGGTAGATCAACGGGTTCTGGTGGAAACAGCGGCCGATTCCATGGCCTGTCAGTTCTTGCGAGACCGAGTACCCCAAGGCCTCAGCATGCACGCTAATAATCTCACCAATCGTCGCCAGCAAGACTCCCGGGCCACACGCTTGGATAGCCAGCTCTAAAGACTCACGCGTAGCGTCCATCAGCGCCAAGCCCTGCGCGTCCACTTGGCCAACGGCAAAAGTGGCAGACGTGTCGCCGTGGAATCCTTGCTTAAAGGCAGTGATATCGATATTGACAAAGTCCCCGTCCTCAAGCGGCCGTTGGCCAGGGATTCCGTGCGCAATGACGTTGTTGATGCTAGTGCAAATAGAGCGCGGAAATCCCATGTAGTTGAGACAAGACGGATATGCGTCACGCGATATAATAAACTTGTGCACTTCATCGTCAATGGCCTCGGTAGTCACGCCAGCACGCACCATGCTGCCTCCCAGCGCGAGCGCATCACGAGCTACTTCAGATGCTGCCCGTAGACATTCGGCCTCTCCTGGGTCAAGAATCGGGATCTCCGTCTCCCATGTCGGCGGGGTTCCCGTCTTTGCATAGGCTGGCCGAGAAATGTGCGCTGGAACTCTCGATAGTGACGGCTCATGAGGACGGGGCTTTGCCGCTACGAGTGAGACTGGAATAATGCGTCGGTACTGCCCAAACTTGCTGGTATCGCCGAGAGACTGCTGTCCATGTCGAAGCGCCGATCGCAGGTTGTTGCGGGGCTGATAAACAGAGCTGGAAGTAGCCAACCCACGAATTGCCAGCTGCTGCACTTGTCGAATTTGACGGTTGAGTGGACGCTGCAACAAATTCAATCCAATGCGAGTCAACATTTTTAAAATTAAATAGTATGTAGAAAAGAAAAAATAGTGAGCGGAGCTAGCATAGTTGAAAACACCCCTTGATCTCGCCTCCAGCTATGCGCATGACGTCGATTGATTTAATTTCTGGAGTGATCAGCTTCGAAGTACTTACAGATTTGCTGTTGACTGCGCTGTTGTTCTTTGTTCAAAGTATAAGATAGATTCGGATAACAAAGTGTCTTTGGCCGTTGCTTTGAGGCGCGCATTGGGAGCTGCAAAGTAGTTGGATGTAGGGGATTGTTTGAACAGTTTTTTTTTTTTTTTTTTTCGCTTCCTCTTGTGCGAGGTATAAAAGTCCTGGTGGCGGCTGCCAACTTCTCTTCTTTCCTGCTTCTTTATTACTCAAAATACCCTTCATTTTTACATAACTCTTGCTTAATAATGGATCATACAGTTAAATGCTCAGTTCTTAAGATAGATGGAGACAAAGTCGAGGCTCTCCCAGAAAAGCAGCAAGACATTACGGGCTACAGCTTTCAGCGAGCTCACACCAAAGTTCTTAGTGAGAATATCGATTACTTTGGAAAGCTGGCTGCCTTCTACATTTCTAATAATGACCTCATTAATGCGAAAACTGGCAGTGTTCCTTATCCTATGAAAGAAATCACTGAGCATGTATGCATCGTGTTTTGTCAACCAACTAGATTCTGGACAATGGCTGACTTGCTAGGTAGAGACGCAGCAAAATGTTACATTCACTTTTCCAAGTTAACAGAAAAGTGCTTAAGTGACCCCACACATTGTGTTTCAATTGGAACTGCATACCATTGCCTGGATAATCCTGCCTTTCCTTGATGGTAAGCAACAGAGCTAGCATTGCAAGAACTACTCAATACTTGGCTGCTTATAGTCACCATTTTTAAAAGCTTGGTGCTTTTAGACACATTTTAATAGTTAATTAAGCAAATATACGAGTTTTTTTTTTTTTTTTTTGAATAAAGGCCCTCTTTTTAGAGGTTAGTTTCATTGGAAACAACAGAAAAGTATGCACGCTAAGCAGTAGTGACGGGTTCCTCATCGATATTAACTTCAGTGGCGGTCACAACAGGAGTGTGCTCGGCCATATAGCGCTCACTCCAATCCTGCATTTCCTTTAGGCGCTGCATCATGGTCCAGTTGGGAATTAGGCCAACTTCCATACGGTAAAGGGCGTTAGCAGCAAAACCGGCATGTTGAGAGGCGGTACAAACATCGGCAGCAGTACACCTAACAGCCGCAAGAGCGGCAGCAATTGTCGCTTTGTCAATACCATCAGTAGACTTGACACGAGCTTCCAGTTCGCTGGCCGTTTGAGATGTAAGCTCAGCAATAGAATTGAGAGTATCACAGGCAGCTTTAATATTTTGCCATCGATCATTGGTTGCTATGTCGTCAGTAGCAGAAACAACGCCGGCAGCAGCAGCGTCCTCAATAACAGACTCCGACTCAGCCATAGTTTGATCATTAGCAGCCTCGGACTCTGCTTCCATAGCATCTCCGCCAACTTTACCGGATGCTGTAAAGCCAGGAGAAGCAGCCTTAACATCTCTAAAATCTCTAACATAATCGACAGCAACCCTGGAAGCAGCATCAGCAACCCCAACTGCGTTTACGCTTGCACTAACAACAGCCATAGCAGCGGCAACGAACTGTTCAACAGTTGGACGACCAGGCCGCGAGCATCCTTCTCCAACACCTTGATCGCCGCTTGGCATAGCTCGGAATGTTTGTTATACAAGAAGGTTAATATAATAGTGAAAAAATGCAAGCCGTAAAGAAAAAGAGGATGTCAAGCAACTCAATCTCTTGCTCCTTTTTTAAGATTAATCATTGCTGCGGATCTGATAAAAACAGATGACATGCGTTAATCCAAGCTGAGTGAGACCACCCAAAAGCAGGCATGCTCTGATCAACTCGGTTACGCGACATGACCTGATGACGTTTCATCATCCTGCTTGCTACGTTTAGCTCCTTGACTTTTACACCTTCTGAATATCGACAATGAGCGAAAGTAAATCCAACCCTGCATTAGTTGACAGCCAGCTCTTTGAGCTATTTGACTGCGTAGCCGAGTACCAGCAGCTCAGGAGCAGCAGCAGCAACTTGCTTAGACAGGCGTTCTTTGATTTGGCGCTCGCCAAGCGTTCAGCCGGATACCAGTGGATCTCACCTGATCTATACAGCGCCCGCGCACACGCCATTGCTACTGTATCCATCGATGAAGAGCGCCCCGTCGATATGCGAGTAGTACGCAACAACAGCCATGCTGATAACGACAAAGAAAAAGAGCAAGATAGCGAAAAGACAGACGACGGGTTGAGAAGGAGGAGGCGGCGCCATATCAGCGGCGAGTCCGAGCACGAAAAACCAACATCGAGTGACGATGAAGGCGAAGAGGACTTGCCCAGTGATACCGAGAAGCCTGATAAGAAGCAGAGATCGCTTGCTGTGAACGACCCGCTTCTGTGGTTTGGCATGTTAGTTCCGCCAGCTTTAAAGACCGCCCAGAGCGGGTTCGTGTCATCATTGGACCAGTTTGTCCAACTAGCACAGCTCAAGCACCGCATAGCACAACAGCAGCAAGCGCTCCAGAGGACTATGACGAGTACCACTGCGTAGAGCATTGTTGGCCAAGTGCTGAGAATCTCGGATCTTCGTCAAAGCACGCAGCAGTAGTGTTCCCACTTGCCTTTTTCAGGGAATGCAAATTATCCCCCTTTTTTCTTTACTCACCTATTTGTCTTCTCTCATTTTTAAACCTCTATTAATTGACCAATTCAGGACGAGGCGGTAATCATTTACTTTCAAAACACGATGCTTCAGTTGGACGCGCATGCGGCGGCCAAAGTATGCAAAATTGCAACAGACTTGAGCGCACAAGAGTCACATATACGCTTTGAGCCGCCATTACGACGACATGCTGGAACCAGTAGTGCACAGTCCTCTAAGCTAGGTAGCGCTTGGGCGTCACTTTTTCAAGCACCAACACAGGCAATTACACAAACGCTGTTTGGCTCGACGGGTCCTATTGAGGCCAAGAGCCACTTGCATCCGCTAGACTCGGGGTTGCTTGACGAGGACAAAGACAATCATGGTAAAGGCATGGTTTGGCTGGCGTGGGACGACTGCCGCTGTCTATTCCAGGTGTTTAGGGCCCTGGAATACGTCGACGCTTTGGGCAAGCCAACGCCATTAGTAGACACGTTTGCCTCTCGGATGACGGCTGGCGAGGCTGTGTCGTCGGCGACATCATCTCCGACGCCATCAGGCAATGTCCGCCGTCAAAGCGTTGGCACGCCGTCAGCAACAGCAGCTAGCGGTCTTTCAGGAGCGTCTCGTTTGTGGGGATGGGGCACCACGCCTTCTGGCTCCGAGGGAAACGAGGCTGGCGATACATACACCGAGGATCATATACGAACGGCTGCGTGGAAGCTAGTATCGAGCATTTTCGCCCGTGCTACGGCGCTAAAGATCTCAGCCGAAGCCGAAGAGGTCTCAGAAAGCGATGCGCAGGCCGTGCTTACGTGGTTTCCTCGGCTAGCGTACTTGGAGATCCAGAGTATTCCGCGAGCGTCACTGCGTTTCTGGGACTCTTGGGCACCTGCTCGCTTGAGCGGGTTAAAGGTTCGGTATGCAGGCCTCGATTTGACCAATTTTCTTGACCTCTCTTCCGAGAGCGAACAAGGCTGGAGTCGGTTGGTGCTACTGGATCTTTCGGGGAACCCTGGTATTGATCAGAGTCCTTTACGTGGCCAGCTGTCGCTTCAGCTATCCAACGTGTCGCGACTCTCGCTGGCTCAATGCGAGTTGGAAAAGGTGCCAGGCTCACTTACCTCGCTCTACAACCTGAGCTGGCTTGATCTCAGCGACAACGCGATATCAGATATCACGCATATTTCGCTTAAGCTGGGCAGCATAGTAAGGCTAAACTTGGCACGCAATCATTTGACTGACCTCTCGGGTCTGCGCCGCATGTGGGCCTTGGAGTACTTGGACGTGTCAGAAAACAGGCTCGATAGCTGGCTATCTGTATTAGCCTTGCGCAATTTGCCGTCGCTGAGCGTACTCAATGTTCGTGGAAACCCGTTCTCGCTTAGTGATCCTGAATCGCACCACCGACCACAGATCTTTTCGGCCTTTGATCATCGCGATATAGCTCTTGTGTTGGATGGACGTGGACCGACCAGCCAGGAACGTCGTGAGATGGCGAAGATCCCGCGAGTTGCCACTGGGCATGCCACAGGTACAGCCAAGGCGTCCGAGACTGCTGCCATGAAGGTGCGCCGACCCAAAGTTGCGGTTATTGAGGAGTCACTTGACGATGACGAGGACGGCAACGAGCTTGAGGCAAGTGGAAAGGTAGATGTGGCAGACATCCCCAATAATCCGAGTCCTCGCGATCTTGTGGCCAATATGTCGGCATCGCCGATTCACTCGCATCTTGGTTCACTAGAGAAGACACCTCACGTGTTGCGCGCTACTGAATTGCAAGCCGTTACCGTGGCTTCGGCGCACCGTCGCAGCAACGTGACGCACTTTGAGGCGCAATCTCCAGCAGTGCACAGCATCTCGATGAAGCCGCGACCTCGATTCAAGCGGCGCGCAACTGCCAGCACGATCAATGGCGCAAAGGAGATGGCGCCACATGTGCCAAGTCTGCAATCGGCGCAGACGTACTCAGTGCCATCAAGTTTTGTTAGTGGGCGGCCGGCGAGTCCGGCGCCAAGCTCTATCGCGCCGAGTTTGCGTATGGGTGGTGGTGCGCAGAGGGATCCAGAGCGGTACCGAAGGAGAGTGGAGATGATGCGGGCGGAAGCTGGCTCATCGTGGCTGCGTGCGTTTACTGAGCTTCAGTCGCAATCTCCTACGGCCTCCCCCGAAGCTCATGCCTTTTACCACGGTGGCGCACACTTTGAACAGATGCTGCCGAGACGCATCGGGTCACCGTCAAAGCCCAGCGAGCGATGGCCGGCCCAATTGCTTTCGGAGTCTAGACCAGAGCAGCCTCCGAGCGAAGACTCGCCTACTGCTCTCTCTAGCCAGCCCGACATGCCAGAAATAGCACCAGATACGCAGTTGCCCAGCTTTTTGTTTCCACGCCGGCGGACGGCAGCTCGTAACCGCGAAATCGCCAGCTTGCCACATTATGCAGATAGCCAGTCGTTGCTAACCTCGTCGCCGCAAAGCCCCGATAGTGCCGCACTCGCCGGCTTGGCAATATCCAACAAAGAAAACATAGAGCCTGTCAGCGCAGGTAGTGGCGAATCGCCTCAATCGGTGAGCGAAGTCAGTGGTAGCACTCAGAGCCCAACTTCGCCTAATCCAGAGGTCGCCTCGAGTGATCTCAGTGAAGTGCAGCAGACGTTGCAAGACGAAGGTGCAAGCTTAATAGCCGAAGGAGTGACAGTAGCGAGGTGTCAGTTTATTCCCGTTGAAGATATGCATACGGCTGACGGTCGTACGTTGGCCAATGGAAGCAGGGTCGTACAGCGGTTAGTCCTCGGCCACCGCACCATCTACGTCTCGCCCACAGATCTGATTGAGGTAGCTAGCGATGACAACGAGGCTGGAGATGGCGACAATCGGCGTATAACGGCAAGAGTACCATTGACATCGTTGGTGCGCGCATCTAGACTAGGCACTGACGACACAGGCCCTCTCAGAGCCGAATCGAAATGCGGTCGATTCGATGCTGCCACTTGGATCGAATTCGGTCCCAATGGCGGCAATGGGTTTGCCGAGCTGGTGAATGCCATTCAAGAAGCGGTCAGCGAGAATGCCGGAAGAGGGCTGTCAGAGGACTTGTATAAGCAGGCCGAGTGCTTGCGCTGCAGCTGGCAAGGCTACGTCGATGACGAGCGCACAATTTTTGACGCGATCTCTGATAGTGAGTTTACGGCTATTCCGCCGCCTGCCACTGAGCTCCAATGCCCCAAGTGCAGGCGCAGCTACTTGCGCGAGTACTATGCTGCCGACGAGCAGAAGAATGAAGCCGTCGACGACAGCAGCTCTGCTGCACAGACCGCCAATGCGTCGATCTGGAAGCAGCCGTTTGTGACCCGCCGCAACCGGCTCAGCCCTAATATTGCCGCCAATCGGCCGATGAGCGCAGCTGCAGAGGCTAGTGAGCGGCGAGCACGGCACGCACAACACCTAGAGGCTGCTCGCGGCGCACTGGCTGCGGACGTGCAGAGACTAGGCGGTATTGCGACACCTGGCGAACTGCCATTTGCGAAAGTGACTAATTCCGTCAGACTGTTCTTGCAGCTCAGCGTGTTTGAAGCTGACAACGAGCGGTTGGTTCAATGGGTGCCGGCTGGCCTAGTCAGGCAAATGCCTCCGGTTGCTCCAAGTGACCAGCCTCCCGCACGCAGTGGAACAAAGGGTGCGGCTGCAGGCTCGGGCCAAGTGGTAGCAACAAGCAAGTGGGGACTTTCTTCGTTCTTGGGTGGAGCGGCTCCTACTGCGGCGGTAACAGAGAGTGACGGAGCTAATGAGCTGTTTCAGGATGCCGATTCTGACGACAAGCGCCGAGCACTGGCGATTGGCGCTGACTGGCGGGCGAGTGTGGCGCTGGCTCCCAACTTGAGCGAGCAAGCTGTGTACTTGGCGCTCAGCTCTCAGGCGATCTATGTATTCTCGCCGACGTGGGATGCCATGCGGGATACGTCTGCAGAGATTCTAGACGAGATGGATTTACGGCCCGAACGATACCTAGGGCTTTTGTTCTCGTTGCCGCTGGCGTCATTAGGTCGTATCGACATTGGGCCTAACAGACAATACTTGGCCTTGCACTCGGCGCTGCTAGCAGTCGACGACAAACCAACTGGAGGTTGCTGGGATGCTCGGCGGTTGCAGCAGCTACTGGCGACCAGCTACCCGACTTACCCACTAAGTGGATTTACAGGCGATAAGGCCAGCTCATTGCAGCCAGCACAGCACCAGTCCCGGTGTGCAGCGGTTGCGGATGGCGCGGCGTCATCGTGCGTGTTTATGATCCGCGACCGCCTGGCGTGCTCAGACTTACTGGACTCGTTGGTGGAGATTGGGTATGAGACACGCGTGCTAGATTCGGGTTCTGGTGGCGAAGGCAGCGGGCGGATGCGCGCGATCAACCATGACGTCGAGTGGGCTATGCACCATCTCGTGCAACAGGTGTTCCTGCGCCCATCTACTTTTGATGCTCTCGACGACGACGAGCCGGTCGCCGCTGGCTCATCAGTCAGGGCTGTGGCGGACAGACTAGTGCTCGGCGATACGCAGGAGATGCTGCGTAGAGTGCGGCACGAGTTGTTGCGCACACGTAGCGGGAAACAACCGGGCGCCATTGTCGACGCCTCTAGCGCCGATAGTGTTATTGTGGACAAGGTTACGTACGAGTTTCTCAAGCTGTATTTTTGCGTGGGCCATGTCGAGCAGCAGGACTCCTCGGGGGATGGTATCCAGCCGTTGACGCTGGTCGGTTCGCCGCAGTTTCTCTATTTGGTGCGCGAGCGCGTTGACGTGTGGCCGCCGCCTGTGCCTGACTTGCGCGCACTGTACCGCAAGTGGCAACGGATTGAGCCGCCGACTATTGTCACGTCTGATCCGGACACCTATGATCCACAGGCATTAACCGATGAACTGGCACGTAGATCTAATGCTCCTAGCTCGGCCTCGCCTGCTACGTCGAGGGCTGCGTCGTCTGCTGCTACTAGTGTTGGTGGCCTCAATGCTGAGAGTTCGCCCACTGTGCTCGGTGAAGAATCGGTGGTGGGCAAAGTGAGCGACCGGGTTCTTGCGATGGCAGAGCTTCTGATGTCGGGCACTGTCAGTCAGTATGACAGAGTCCTACATGCTAGGCCTATTGCCGATCTACGTCGCGTGGCACTGGTGCCGCACGCATTGGCCATTTATCCAAAGATGCCATCGGTGCAGTCGCCTACATTGGGTACTGCTGAGAGGCCCAAGACTCGGCTCATGGACCGTGACGTTCTGGGATGTTCGGGAACTAGCTGGCATGCTATGTTGCGCTTGGAGTTTGCTACTACTGCCGCAGCTGACAGCGACGACTCTGCTACTGAGCTGGATATGACTGGATGGAATGTGTGGTTCGCTACATTGGCCAGCGCTCATGAGTGTGTGGAAGCTCTGAATGTTTTGACTAAATCTGCGGGTATGATGGATGTCGATTTCTGTGAGATGTAAACGGCTTTATTTTTTTTCTTTTTGTAATGTATCGACTATTTGTTATTCATTAAGGGTTAATTTGGCGATGAACAATCAGGGCTTGTTATACGCATCTGTTAAATTGGTGTTTATGCCTATGATGACGTACACTTCAATAGCTAAAGCTAGAACGAGCTATCAAAGCCATTACCATCGCTGGTCTCTTTTCCTGTCCTGTCGCTTTTTAGCCTCTTGCTTCTCTAGACATCCAAACTTCATTCAAATTGTTATTCTTTTTAGCTGCCTTCTCTCACACGGTATTCTGACAGTAGTCCAAGTTGACCATGAGCCAAAAACACTACTATCTCTTATAAAGCAGCAGTGCTGCACACGGACAGCGAACTTCAAACGGCCAAGGACAAACTTGAGGGCTGCACATTCGTGTCTCCAAGCACAAAGGGGTGTTATTCTTCGCGAATTGCCCTGTGGATCCACTACAGTAAAGAGCACTATGGCAACGACGACAAAGTAACCTACTCTCATCTAGCTGACTATGTCGAGTGGATGGTGAGTTCAGGAGCTGCAGAACGCATTCGCCAGGGCCAGACTCATATACAGCGAGTTCTGTGCAATCAACTCCAAAGCGTGCTGTGCTATTGGCGCATTAAAAACAACGAACGCGTTGATATCACTGATCCGCGTAGAAGCAGTGTCTTTTATGACAAAGTGGCAAGACATTGTCCAGCGTTATCCTCGACAGCGCCAGCTACAGCGCAGCAGGCACTCTAACGATATGAAACTACCTCGTAACGAGCCTACCATTTGAACCTAGTAATTGATTAATCCGTTAATTACTAATATATGGAGCCATCATTCAGCCAGGCATGATAGATTTGATTCTACATATGACGTAAGGAACAATTCAATTGGCAATAATGTCTCCATCATTTGGTCACTGCTCGTCTCTGTCACGTTCTGCCCATTGTCTACTTTTTCGAGTTTTAACAAACTACTGCTTTTGAGTACCAGATACCTTTCAGTCAAAAACGTCGTAAAGGTTCTTATACAAACGGTGCGGCGCCTCACAGCCGTAGTAGAAAGGTATACTTTGGCGAGCCAAGCATCCAGGTCGCAAAGCAGCTGGTAGTGCTCGATGGAGAAAACACCCCTCCCAAGAGTGTCAAAACATTTCCTAGCATTGTAAAATATATGGTAATTAATTATTGTCAACAAAACAAGTGCTTGTAAACATAAGAAACCTAATAAATGCTACTTCAGAGAGAATGTAGCTTGTAGAGTAACAACAGTGCAGTTGACTATTGCAGCATAAGAGAGTGGGAAACACAAGTCTTCAACAAATGAGTGTCTCTTGAATAGTACAACACCAACAAGTTGTAGCCACAATATATTATACTTTGTATTGCTAGATGATCCCAAACAAGATGCTAGGTAGTGTGTCAATGTAGCAATGCCAGTATTTCCAACTATGACATGGGGCCTGGCTTCTCAGTTATACCTTCCTTGGAATCATACCAATAATAAGCTCCTCTGTGCGCTGCATCAATAGTGCCTTCGCCATTGTTATACATAGCTTTAAACTCTTTTATGGCTAAATTAACTTTATCTATGTGAGTTTCACTATTATATAGATAAGTAAACGCGCCATGCACCCAATTCTCTGCTTCATCATACTTTCCTTCAATGACTGTACTATCACCAACATAGTTATGCGTGCCTATCACATGTGTGGTTTTATATTTGGAATCATATGTTTTCTCAGTATGATTAGAGAGACAAGCGTTAGCGGCATTGGCATTGGCAATTTCAAAGTAGTAAGTAACAACTTCGTAGGAACCACCAGGTGTAACCCAAACAATGTTCACATAGTTCTTGAGGGCACTCATTTCGTTGTTCTTATTTGAAACCTGGTGATGCTGGATGCAAAAAATGTAGGAGATGAGTAGCCGATTGGAGTGAGTAGTGGTATGTAGAGAAAAAAGGTGTTTGGCAAGGGGCAGTGCCACTGCACTTAATTTATAGCAGAAAGCGCCTTCCCCTGCTAGTGTGGTTTGGAGCAAGCTGCCTCTTCCTTTCCCCCTAGAAAGAGCATGTGGCAAGTCTCCAGTGCTTTGAAATATAGTGCTCAACCTGAAAGCACTTTCCGAAAATAAGTATTACGTCATTTCTTTGGAACACAGTGTCAAAGGCCAAAGAACCCTTTTAATTTGCTCACTACGTCATTTTTTTCCTCAATCTATTCAAAAATCCGGTTTGAAGCCAAATAATTGAATGCCCCATCCAAACACGTATCCGTTAAAGACGTCATTCTCTTTAAAACCACAACTGTAGAAAGGAATGCAGGTGTCCAACACTTTGCCGTGATTAATTACGATGGATTAAGCCTCAAGCGATCAAGCACTCAAGTCACAAAGCAACTGACAATGCTTGTTGTATTACTTGTCTGTTAAGCTAAGTGACAATAGTGAACATAACAAGACCAGTAAGCGTGCCAATGAGTACTGATCAACAAAGTCATTAGTGGATAGAAAACAGACACTAGCATTTGACAAAGCTCTTCGTTTCAGTATTATACTCAAACTGGTCAAGTATATTGCCATCAGCACCAGCCAGCGGGCAGTTTGTAAGGATACTCTTAATGTACTGTTCTAAATTATTGTGTGTACTCATATCAGGAAGTGCGAGACCATGGTTACCTTCTGACACAATAGCATCATAGTCGACCCACCATCTAAAAAGTAGTGCCTGGTCTTGTAGCTTAACTTGGGTCACACAATGTTTAGTAAACACATCGATGGGAGGTGTTACAAGAGTAGTTTTTCAAATGTTAAAACAATAAATTCTGAAAAGACAAGAGAGAAAACTCCCCGATTCCTCAGCCTAGTGCTGAGTGGGAAAACATATAAATACTGTTGAGACATATTGTGATCATCAACGTTAATCAGTGCTACGTCACATACGACGGCTATGTGACAATATCTTTCTACCAACTAAAGGCATACTTGCTCAGTAGCCATTGACGCACCTCGGAGCAGCTAGTTCAAGTAGCATTTACCAAAAGACCAATAAATTGTTGTCGCCATGCAAGTATGCAAGGAACTGAATCTCTCCACCTGGCTTGCCTATATTATTAAGAAAGGTGTATGTGACTTATTCTAGTAATAAAAAACAATGCCTCTTTCCTATTCGCTCCTCAGAAACAGGATGGGTGAGAGTATAAGTACTAAAACAAAATATCCAACATGGGTGGTGATTTGCTCTTCTTATCCTTTCGCTGTGACATAAAAAGTAATTGAGAAAAGCTTATACTTGACAGAAGGGCGGATTTAGACAACATTCCTATTTTAATGGGAACTGTGTGAGGTCCTGCCATGTGGGCAATTCAGGCAGATATCTACTCAAACCCATATATAGTATCATTGACCCTAAATCACATTTCTGGTTGAAAAACAACAGGCGGTGGATACTTAGAAAGAATGGCCAATAAATGCTCATATGGTTCGACCTCGTTATTTACCTTGGGATACACCATTACATGCATATTCGGCTCTAACAATCTACCCTCTTCTACCTCTCCTGCACCGACTAACTTGTTATCTTCAAGTTTAATTACTTTCACATAATGCGGAGATTCAGGTACTATATCAGACCAACTCAAGGTATGATTCTTAACCCAGCCAAAAGAAAGTCCAATACCTGTTGTAATCGAATGGATTTTGTACACTCCGTATCCTTTATAGTAATAAATCTCTATACGTTGCGACATTTCAGATGCCAAAAAGTGTTTAAAAAGAGGGATGTGAGAATGGAATATGTAGAAAAGAGGTGTTTGGCAAGAGACAAGGCCACTGCACTCAATTTATAGCAGAAATGCACTCCTGTGCCAGAGTAGTTTGGGACAGGCTGCCTCCTCCCTTCCCCCTAGAAAGAGCATGTGGCAAGTCTCCAGTGCTTTGAAATATAGTGCTCAACCTGACGGCACTTTACAAAAATAGGTATTACGTCATTTGTCTTTGAAGCATTGTGTTTCAAAGCCCAAAGAAACTTTTAAAAATTTTGCTTTACGTCATTTTTTTTCCTCAAGCTACTCAAGAATCTGGTTTGAAACCAAATAATTGGATGCCCTATTCGAACACATTGTAGGTTGGAGTATGTGAGTTATTAGCGGCTAACGCCTAAGTTCACCAGTCCTTACGTCTTTGTATTTAAGTAAATAAAAAGTAATAAAGTTAAAAGGCGATTGCCTAACTAGTCTACGGCTGCTGGTGCACGGACCCTTATATAGGGCGAATGGTCCATGGGAAACAGTAATGGTGGCACTGCTCATGATCGAGGCGCCGTTGATTACAGCCGTTGATATTAGGCACAATAAAAATGTCGGATATTGTCGCTGAGCGTCGAAGTCCTACAGAAACCATGAACTAACATTTCTCTAATTTACCATCTGTGACATTGTACTTATAATTGGCATCTTGAGTACAGTTACTATTATTTGGTGGATGGTGAGTAATACACTCTATGTAATTCTGAAGCTCTGAATACTCCTTAAGCGGAACCAGTAGCACATGCATTCCTGCTGTCATGGTAATGTCTCAGTTGACATTGTCAGCAAAAACCAGTCTTTGCTCCTTATGTTCAACTAGGACTGGAAAATGAGTGGGATACTTGCCCATGAGAGCAGGTCCTATTGTGTCACATGAGTGGGAAATACAGCAAAACCACCTGTTGCCAACATTCTTGATGATAAAATGGGCAGCATGTAGGGGTCATAATTGCCAGTGCATGTGGGAACTTGTTTTGTAACCACAAACATAGGCTTGAGTCATCTCAGATACCAGAAAAGATGGGCAGGCTGTTTGTGTCACCACACCTATGGCATCGAAGGACGAGGGGGCTAAAAAAGAGACCAAAGGCATGAAAGTCATCATGATAGCTATGGCTCCTCCCAACACAGTGTGATGTAATCATATTCCGCTTTGCACAGGTTGCTGATATCAAACAGAACCTAGCATAATATGCGAATCCTACATTGATTTTTAGAGTCATATATTTGCCATCGAACTCTTGCCAACATCAGTGCAGCAGAATCTACTGGATCTCCCTATAAATATAGGAGCCGCAGACATAAGAAATGGATGGGAGAAAAATTTATACTACATATCTTCCTCCTTTAGGGTCCTACCATGCCTACTCTTTCCAGTCAAGTAACTAAATCAAGATTGCCACCACCTTATCCCCTCCGATGCATCCGATGTGGTGCAGTTGCCCCCATATACAAGGTGTTTGCAGAGCACTGCAGAGAATGGCACCCGGGCAAGGCCCCTGGAGACCTCTGGGAGTGGGTACCGAATGCTCTTCTAGCTTGGTGAATTAAGGACAGGTCAAAGTTAGTACTTTGATTTCTCCATATTGCTTTATAATTCTAAATACAGCTTTCTCGCTACTTTTAATAATCAGTGCCAATATAGTTATAACACGGTAGTGAGAGATGCATACGTGCCAGTATGCAAAGTGGCGCCAAGTGATAATAATCTCTCTTTCTCTCTCACTCGTTCTTCCAAGTGTGAATTTTGTCGCCAGCTCAAACTGCTGATAGGAAGAACCAAAACATGCATATGATATGATACCTTGAAATGAGAAAGTACTCGTGTGATTTTTAGCCGTTGGGAAAACAAGTTCATTGTGAAAAAAGTAGATAGGAATAAAGTTCTATATAAAAGCCACATACTTTTACGGAGAATGCTGCCAAACTCACTGCAATTATCCAAGCACCCATTTTATTCCCTACTAAACCCCTTTTAAATCTACAAACTATGCCAGCTTCAAATGTGCACAAGACGGAAGTCGAGAAGGAATATACCTGCAGTTCTTGTAATGCAACATTTTATGGCCTAAGTGCCTTTGCGGAGCATTGCGGGATAGTTCACCATACGAATGATATCTATAAGTGGCTCAAGCTTTAGCTCCAATATTTCCCTGAGACCAAGTCTAACTCGGTATGGCTTAATATTCCATAGGATCTTACAAATATATATTGAAATGAGCTCGATTATTAATGATTAGTTTCGTACTTCCACAGTCTATGACTGTCTTGGTAGCCACGGCCAACTGCAGTCGTAATTCTCAGCAGGCCCACCCGCCAATGTTTGGGGGTAGGGGTGGTTGCATTGATGCTCATCGGCATTGGGGTCAATATCTAAATATTGTCCAGCTACACGTATGCAAGCTAATGAAAGCCGAGTCCGTGGATGTAAAATCAGTATGCCTTCTCTTACAGGTCTGGTGAGGCTAACATGGGCTACTCGTTGCCAACTTATCGACAGTCTTAACTATGAGTGGTCATTATTTGTTTGCTCAAGCACATGTGCTAAATGAGGCAAGAAAACACTGTTCAAAGGCAATGTGCTACAAATTATTATAAAGGCAACAGGACAAACAAAGCCCCTTTGTGCGTCGACCAAAAAAGGGGGAGAATTTGCTGAACAGAAAGTGCGCTACAATTGCAAAAGGCTGAAAGAGCAATTGCCACTCTAGACTTTGACCTGCCCTTGTGGGGGGTTTTTTTTATCCCAAGTGCTGCTAATTTTTTGTCTCTTGCTTCTCTAGAAATTTATTCTTCCAAATATTATTTTTTTTACCTGCCTTCTCACACACGGTATTTGACAGCAATCCAGGTTAACCATGAGCCAAGACACTACTACCTCTTCTAAAGCAGCAGTGCTATACACGGACAGCGAACTTCAAACAGCTAAGGACAAGCTCGAGAACTGTGCGTTCATATCTCCGGAGACTAAAGGGTGCTATTATTCGCGAATTGCCCTGTGGATCCACTACTGTAACGAGCACTATGGTGTCGACAACGACAAAGTAACTGACTCTCGTCTAGCTGACTATGGCAACAACGAGGAAGTAACTGACTCTCGTCTAGCTGACTATGTCGAGTGGATGGTTAGCTCAGGCTACGCTGAGCGCATTTGTCAAGAAAAGAATAATAGAGTAGAAGAGAGTGAAATAGAGGATGAGGGTGACATGGGGGAAGAGAGTGATATGGAAGATATAGAATACGTGATGCATATCCAACAGGTGTTGCGCAACGAGCTACAAGGCGTGATGTGTTATTGGCGCATTCAAAACAACGACCCTAAGGATATCCCTGACCCACGTCGAAGCGCAGTCTTTATGACAAAATGGCA
>JANBQS010000091.1:0-37744 GCA_027577415.1 Coemansia sp. RSA 922 | reverse complement strand
GAATTGCGTGTGCATTGTCGTCTATCGCCTCCCCACTTTCCCGCCCCCACGCGGCTGCACGGCTTGCCCCTTGTTTTTTTTCTTCGTGTGAGAGCAGCGATTCACTCATCTGTGTCACAGACACGATTCTGAGGGGCTGAGAATCTGAATGCGTCCACAGTGTGCGGGATTCGACCGAGTCAAGACCAGCCAAGTGTCAAAGAGTGCGCTCTCAGTATCTCTTTGGCTAATGAGAAGGGAGAGTCTGGATAAGGGGACGCAATTCCATTTCGCCTAATTGGGGTTAATTATTCTAGATGTACAGCGTCTCCATTCGCAATGCAAATCTCTATCAGGATAACGATAATACCTGCTTTCAAAGACCGGCGCTTGGAGAAACGATTCGACACCTTATCAGCCAGTGGCTAAGTTAGTTGTTGTTAAATTTGAATACAAAGTCCGCATGTAAGTGTGAGCGAGGGTGTTTGGCGCTACTCTCGATTGATAATGAGAATGTCAAAGTGGCTCTAACATTTTGAGTGCCGCATGCACTGCAGACCACTGGGCCACTTTACCTCTGCAGTCAGCCCTCTTAGAAGCGACATGTCTGTGCTGCACCTTTGTCGCCGAATCCTCTAATAAAATCAATGAATCGAATCTATGGACAAGAAATAGTTTAAAGAAGGAGACGTACAATAAAATTAACCTTACCAGAGCATACAAATATTTTAGAAAAATGTAAAGTACAAAGTGGCAGAGTGGGAAATATCACAAAGCAAGTAGTGTGTGCGGCTGTGAGCGTACCTGGCGCAACCCGCCTTTATATCTACTTTCACTCTGCCTCATCGTCATAGTGTTACTAGGTAGTGTACACTTGTATTAGATGCCAAGTGTATTAGTGCTCGAGACTCTTATCAGAAAAGGACACATCTTTGCGAGACAATAAATCTTGATTATCAAAATCGTAATCTCAGTATTGTCAGCAAAAGAGAGAACTGACGAGCTCCAATCAGCTCTTTGCGTTCTCGTTTGTGGCAGAAAAAAAATAATAGTATGATCGACCCTCTTTCATGCAGCTAGAAGAACTTTGCTCACATGCGTGTGGCTGGGAAGCTCAGCCACACAGTAAAAAAAACATACATGCAGTTCACACTCGCCACAGCCTTAGAACTTGGATGTCAGGTGCGGCAGGCGCCTTCCACTCGCCACAACAATGCACCGAAGGACCAGAATAAAGTGGCACTACTTGCAGCGATCCTCCATGTCCTCGTGCATAGCATCCCTCCCGCGTGTGTCCCGCCACACGCCACAACTCTTCACTCGCCACGGGCCCTCAGGCACAATCGGAATGTATAATCGGCCGTGCTTGCAGCAAGATATATTGTAATGAGCAACAGGAACATAAACAGGTTTGTGCCTACACATGGGTCGTCACCAATGCACGAATATGCACTTTGCCACAACCTGCTGACACCCCGCATATATATTGCTCACGCCATCGAGTGTGAGGCACTCGCCACATGGCAATCGCGAATATTCAAAGTCGTGTCTGCGTGCATTGCATGACCCGGTCAGCGAATGAATTGCACACTCCCTCATGTGCATCCGCTTATATGCATGCAGCGCGTCCCGCACTCATTTGTCTGTCTGTCCGGCGCGTGTGAGTGTAGCTCAAACAATTACAACGGTAAACACATCTGCGGTATAGAACACACACACACACCCAAAAAAGATAAAAAAAAAATAGTCTGAGTTGAGGAACAATGCAACATATGCGGGCCTTGGCCAAAAAGGCAAAAAGTCGTTTACTGCAGCAAAGGGGTAACATATTGCTATGGCTACAATAACATTTGCAGCTTTGAGCGCAGCGTTCCAAATATGGAAACAAAGGATGAAGGTTGGTGCTGCTTTTTTTTTAGAGGACTTGCAAGTTATATGACCAAGCCGGCTTGCGCGGTCCATTAACTAGCTTGTTTGGACATGGGCTGAAACAGGCTGAAGTGCCATTGGATAGACACCAGTCTCAATCAACAATCGCGCCTCGTTCCCCCTCATGTCTGCATTTGCCGTGCGCTTCTCACGACTTTTTTTTTCTCTAGCTCAGTAAGAGCATCTTCCGGAATCTCAGGCACTGTGCATGCACATTACCAATTGTGAATGCGGGTCAATGTCCCCTTCTTCCCATGTCTGCAAGGCTACGAATATCAGGCAGTTCCTGTCCGCATGCTTACAGTTTTTTTTTTGTTTTCTTACTCGGTGGACAGATGTGTGAGTGGTATAGACTGCGTCGGCCTTACACGACCCGCTGCTGGCCATGCAGCAACCCGGCTATAGGAACAATCGCCCTGGATTGTCATCCCTCTTGTCCCTTGAGAATGTGAGTTGCATATGTATGTCACCAGCATTACAATCTCCCGGCTGTTTTTTTTTTGTTTTTGGGCACAGGTCATGGCAGACATAGGGACGGAATCCAGCAATAAGAAATTAAAAATAAGCAGGCAAAAGGGAAAAGGAGAAAATGGTTGGCTGACAACGCTTACTTTTTTTTTTTATTCTTAGGCGCTTGGGAAGCAAATTTAGGACTGCCCTTGGTGTCTTGCCCAGGGGGGTGGGTTGCGCTATTGTGCCTTGCCCTGACCGGGAGAGAGAGAGCATTAGAGGCGGCGCTTGCCATTCATTTATAATTCCCCGGCTTCCCGGCTTCCTCTTACCACTTGAACATATACGACCCCTTTTACCTCTACTCTTTTTTTTCATCTTCTCTCAATTGTACAATCGTTGGTAGCTCGCACCTTGCCTATCTACCCTATTACGCCAATTACTCATCGATTTTTGCCAATACAAGCCATTGTATAAGCCATTGTACAATATCGGCCGTCGCTTTTCTTGCTGGCTTTGAACACAAGGACTTTATTATTCACCGCCAGTCACCTGCACGTCCACTCGACCAGCTCACACACCGCAACTAGCACGCACGCACGGGCACACAATCAGGAGGGGTGCACAGTTCCATTTTACAGCTACGCTCTTATAACACATCTCTTGTGCACTCAAGTCACACTTTGGGCCATGCAAAACCAGGCAGCGCGTCCCTATGCAGGCGATCAGTGCTCGGGACAGACAAGGTCTGAGAACAACTACTGGTCGGCTAGTCAGGCGTACTTGGCGATGCCTCCACCACTCACGTCCGCAAATGCCACGGCGCAGACAACACCGTCCCGAGCTTCGCCACAACTGCAGGTAATCCCTAATGTGGCGTCTATAAAAGAGAAGCAATCTTCGAACGAACTCTTTGTGGAGAACTCGCCTAATTTCGACACTATCTATTCCTCCAAGATTCCCAACCACAACGACAGCGCCATATTCGCCCTCAATCAGGATTCCAAAGTCATGGAACACAAAGTACGCCAGTTCTACTCCGCCGACGGCACCTCGTTCATTGAACATGTACCAGGACACTGCCTAGTGTTTATCCCCAACACTACGAACGTCGACTATGTGTTTCGCGAGTTACGCAAGGCTCGCCTACCCAAGCCTAAGCCAAAGCCGAGGGACCGCTCGCCCAAGCCGACGAACGCCTTTATCAAGTATCGTAACCACAAAATCGACGACCTCAAAAGTATGCACCCAGATATTAGCCAGACAGAGATTTCGCGCATGGCCGGCGAGTGCTGGAGGACCGAGCCGCTCGAGGTCAAAAACCTGTTCCAGAGAAAGTACCAAGAGGAAAAGCGCATATACGATATGAACAAGGCCAAGCGCGCACGCACAGACGGCGATGTGGGCTCCGATGCCGAGGCACATTCAGATGGACAGAGCTCGTCGTCGCCAGGCCTACATGCCTCGCCAGCATTGCGCGCAGTACCTCAGGACGCCAGCAACAACCTAGGCTTGGGCTTGGGTGGCCACAATGTCGGCCCGGCCGGCTTCAATCCGGGCAGGCGTCGTAGTCACACTCTGCCACCGGGCGGATTCTCTCGCTCTGGTGCCAAGCGCCGCATATCGCAAGAGCTCCGCAAGCATCTAGCCAGCAAGAGCAACAACGCGTATCTGTCAGCAGCCAACAATGGAATGTACACTCCCGACAATATCCAGCCATTCCCGACCCAATACGAGTTTACATTTACGCCGCCACAGGTCGGCACTCCCGCCTCGTCGACAGTGTGCATGGACCCAAGCCCGTATATGGTTTGCGACGGGTCGCCTATGCTAATGCCGCTTAACCCGAACTTCCCCATCGCAGAGTTTTCCGGCGCTGTGCCTCAACATCCCGCACACAGCTTGCACGCGCGCTCGTTGTCCAATATCTCCGCCGGGCTTGCCATCGACACTTCGGCCTTTGCCAACAGCGTAGCAAATGGCTTCGACTCTCAGATTTCGGCTGGTCTGTCCATGATCGACACGTCTGCTATGAACGTGTTCTCTGTCGCTGACAACATGCCCATCAATGCATTCGCTGGAGGCTACCTGAGCGCCGATGCCGTCACCGCTCCCATGGGCACCACCGTCAACCCGTGGCCCATGCAGCACTCGTACACATTGATGCCCGACGGCTCTTCTGCCTTTGACCACCACCATCACCACAACAACAACATGCACTAGTGCTTCGTACATTTATCCGCGCTTCTCTCACCTTAGACAAACAGTTCTCGCACCTTTTCTTTTTTTACATATTTCGTTCTTTTTCAATTTTCTCGTCTGTTTTTATACATATACACAAAGTTTACACACACATTAGGCAACAAGGTCAACTGTAAGTGTCAATATATTAGAGATGACGTGCTCAAAAACATTTTAGTAGAAAAAGAGAGAGAAAGAGAGCGATGCACTCAAATAGAGTCAACAGCCATCTGCTCGCCACGGCTGGGAGCAATTTCGTTGTACATGAACTCGTCTTGGTAGTCCTTCAGATACTGAACCGAGCGAGCCTCATCGAGGAACAGCGAGTAAACCCGCTTGATGTCAACAACATCGACCTTTGCCGCCTGGCGCTTCTGTGCCACTAGATGTCCAGTAGAGATGAGGTGGATAGCATAGCGCAACGAGGTCTCGGTAGCTACCTTTGTTAGCACTGCCAGCGCATCCTCTGTCATGTCGACCTCTTCCTCGTCGCAACGAATCTTTAGAATCTGTCTGATGTCGTCCTCGCTGTAAGCCTGAGTCGAGATAATCAGCAGGCGGTCGAGGAAGTCAATTGGCACTCCGTGAGGCGACTGGTAGTTTGTGCCGCGGATGCGAGACATGCCGCGGTTCGACGCCATGATGACCACTGGCGCCATCGTGTCCTCAAGTGCCCGATTCAAGAACGAGAAGCATTCCATGTCGAGCATGTGGATCTCGTCGATAAACAGAACCTACAAAAACAAAAGAAAGATCCAATAACGCGGACCGAGTTAGCTTATATCACACTTACGACATCAAGAACTGCAAGGCTCTTTCCACAATACTCCACAGACAAGTGCTTTTTTTTTTTTTTTTTTTTGGTTTACTTACTCCAGGAACGATCTCAGCCTTCCCCTCCTCGCACCACTCGGAGATCTTTTGGTTGATCTGCTCGCGCACCTCGGACTTTATCTCTCCAGTCTCGCCCGAGAACAAGGCCAAGAATCCCTGCTGGCGACTGTTGATAACATCGATCTCGTGCAACGAAACCAAGTGCACAATCTCCTTGCGCGTCTGCAGCTCGCCGTCCGGGCACTGAACAAACTTGACATCCGGGCCAGTGGCATCAAAGTCACGAGCGCGAGTGAACGAGCGACCAAGGCGAGTAATGCGACCCGTGGTCTTGTCGATCTGGATGACGTCGCCCGCCATGACCTTCTCCTTTGTCAGCGACGTGATCATCTTCTGCCCCAAGTCATAAATGGTTTCCATATCAGTGGTCTTCAGCGTGAGCTTGCCTGTCTTTGGGCCAACGCCGGTAACCGAGCGGTCAATTTGGATCTCAACAACCTCGCCCTCAATGACCTCGGACTCCTCCTTGATGCGCACACCAATAGAGCGCCTAAACGCCTGAGTCAAAGACTCTGTCTTTGAAACCTCCAGCGAGAACACCTCCGACGCCGCTATCGACGTGAACGGCACGTCGCCAAGCTCCTGCGACATTGCCATGGCGATCGCCGTCTTTCCTGTTCCCGGCGCGCCAGCCATCATAATAGCACGACCCGAGATTTTGCCCTGCTTAATAACCTTTACAATCACACCCGCCGCTTTGCGCGCCTTGAGCTGCCCAACCATTCCCTGGCTGTTCGGGCGACTCTCCAGCTTGTCATCAAGTCCCAGACCGCGAATGTGCGAGTGCGCGCCTACAAACAAATATTATAGAGCAGGTCTGACGGAAAATGTTAGCTACTGTACATAGACTACAAGGCCAGGTTCGTAGTATATGTGGTTTGCGTACTTGTGCGCTCAAGCTTGCTAATGTCGGTAGCCTTTGCTGCAATGATGGACTCCTACAAAAATAAAACAGTGTGTAAAGTACCGTGAGCGCTCAATTCAGTTAGCCGCTAGTTCCACACCAGTCCCAGACTCTCGTGACAGTTCGACAAACATAAAAAGCCGTACCATTTCTACAACAAAAAAAAGGTTTATAAAATGCCAACGAAAAATAAAAAATAAAACCAAATAAAAAAAAGAAACAAACTCAAGGTAGAAAAAAACAGTTGACGCTTCTTGCCAGAATCAAGAAAATAGCTGGCAGAACATAATCAACAAATCACTACTTAATTTTCATGTTACGACGTGGCGATCTTTTGGAAGAATGGATCGGGTCGCAGCGCCACAGTAATATCGTCTTCAGCGATAGCCAGTCGTACTTGCTGGTGGACATCAAGGATGCTTGATTCAGTCAGTATACACCGCGTAGCGCCCAACTGCGAGCAGATCTTTGCGATTTGGTCGTACGAGGGAATGACGAGCTCGTGCATTTGGCAGAGCTGGCGATGAACAAAGGCCACATCGCCCAAGGATACCTCAGGAATGCCGGCCTTGCGGATGGCCGCGCGCAACGAGAGAAGAAACACCTTTTGCTGCAACGACGCGTTCTGAATAAAGGCGACATTACCAGACGCGTACATCTCCTTGACAGCCCTATCAATAACCATCATAGTGACCAGCCCCAGCTGCCCAGAGTCCTCACTCGGCCGCAGGCGCTTACCACCAGCCAAAGTACTTTCGCGAGCCGACTCTGCCTCGACAATCTCGACAGCACGACGACACACATCAAGCGCACGACGCGCGTCGCCCGACACAGCGCTGATCTTTCGCGCGCACAGCTCAACAGCATCAGCATCGAATGCCGCACATCCCTCAAGCCTTGACTGCACAATAGTCATGAGCTGCTGATGAGAGTACGGCTGGAAATTAATACGCGTCAGCCCCAACCGACTAGAAACCTTGTGGTTCAGCATACGCTCAGGCAAGTCCATCGTATTGGCAATCGCCACGACCACCAGCTTTGCGTGCGGGCGATGCGGCCAGTCGAAAAAGTTATACATAATCGACTGCGACTTGGTCACCAATAGATCCAGTTCATCCATCAGCACGACATAGGTGCGACGACGCGGACTCGGAGTGCTAAAATGCTTCTCGAGCAACTGCGCCGCGTGTTTGGGCGTAGCTTTCTCGCCCGCAATAGCCTGCCACAACTGCGTGTACGCCTGCGCCGGCTCAGTCATCTTCATGCCGTTGAGCTCGATATACTGAAAGTCAGGCAACTCGCCCTCCTCCGAGTTCTCCTGCAGCGTGCGAATGACCTCATGCACAGTAGCGGTTTTGCCCGTACCAGGAACACCAGAAATATACATGCACATGCTGTTGCGCTCCTCGATAGTGTTGTACAGGTGGCCGTATATCTCAGCAAACTCGTCCTCGCGACAAGGAAGTGTGTCAGGAACCGCAGACACATGGAGCCGCTGCCGAGCCACCTCGTAAACCGAGGCCCCCTCAGGCGCCACAGCTTGCAGCTCGCTACCCATGCGAGCTGCACGCCTCAAGATAGTGGCACTGACTGCTGCAGAGAGCTGGATGTCCTGCAACCGCATCCGCCGCTTGGTCGCCGTCGCCGGCGTTAAAGTGCCCTTTGCCAATGTCGCCCGCCGCGCCCGCGCTGGCGTTCTAGGCGCCGCCGCTATGGTCTTACGACGTCCACGCTTAGCCGGTGCAAAGTCGTCTCGGTCAGACACGCAATATTTACCATCCTCATCATCGTCATCGCTGGCGGGTGCGGCAGCAAGGTCAGCGTCCTCGTCATCGCTATCTCCGACCTTTCTCCTCCGAGTCGCGGCAGCGCTTACTGCTTGCGGACGGCCGCGTTTGGCCTGGACTCTGGCACGGCCAGCCTGCGCAGCGGCTTCCTTCCCCAGCAGCTTCTTCTTTTCCTGCTTCTTGAACATCTCCGCGTCGATAACCGGGTCCAAGATCTTGCCAGTATTACTACGGTAAATGTCTTCCCAGTCCAATTCGCCAATAAATGCCGACTGCTCGTTAAAGTACCGCCGGCAAAAACACACACTCGCATCGAACGCCTTCGCTGACTTTTTTCCCTGAGGCGCCAAGGGTGTCGCTGCCAGATGCGCTTGATACGCAGCGTGCGACAGAACCTCGAGTGGAGCGAGTATTTTGTCTGGCGTAATCAAGTCGTCGGCATTCGAATAAAACACCTCTCCAGGCTCGGCGTGAACCTCGCCCAGCTTTTTACTGACAAACATCTCGCTTTGTCGCAATAGCCACCGTGCCACCATCTGCTTTTCGCCCTTTTCGCTCTCCCACAGCTTGTAGATTATCGCCAAGTACGGCGTGTCGTTGGAGCTCTGCACTTGTACCGCCTGTCCCAAGTGATACTCCGTACCATTGACCACAACGCTTTTGTATAGGTCCTTGTTTGTCATGCCGCTTTGCCGTGTGACGCGTCTCGCTGACGGCGTTGCGTTAGCAGCAGTGCCACTCGAAGCAGTCTCACCATCTAACCTCTGCCCCCACTCTACGACATCTTCTGCCTCGTCGTCCGAGTCGTGGGAGATGTGCTGCTTTCGTTTAGTCTGTTTCGCGGCCTTATCTAAGCGACTGGCGATTTTACTCTGTTGCGGGTTGGGTGGCATAGCAAGCTGGAGTGAGACTGCACACGAATTAAAAAAGACAACGTAGCGGATAGACAAAGCAAATTCGCAAAATATAAATAAATATAAATGAAGCAAGCTCTAATGCAAAAAAAGTAGAGGGAAAGAGAAGAGGTTGCCAGACGCGCCAGGGAACAAAAATAAACAAACAAATACTGCGCTGATTGACAATTAGCCAGATCAAGGTCAATGCGCAGCAAGTTACTCGGGCCAAATAAATGCGGACTGGATGTAAGACCAGTGCATGTACTCCCTGGGCGCATGGCTGTCAAGGCGCAACGCCAGCTTGTTAAAGTTGATGCCACTCCAGAGCTGTGCTGCATTGGCACCCTCCACCATGGCCTCGCCATTGTCGACCGCCGCCCACAGCACAGCAAGCAGCTTTAGTGTGATAGGGAGTGCCGAAAAGGAGAGCATCGAGGGCCCAGCATAGGTCAATATCGTATCCAAAAGAACGCGCGACTGTGCTAGCTTGGCCGCAAGCTGCTTGACGCTGTTTTTGTCGTCAGAGTTTATCAATAGCAGAGTGAGCAACCGCATCGACCTGTCCAACGCATAGGCAGCGGCAGAAGCAGCCGGCTCGTCGGGTTCGTGCACAGCGCTTGAAGTTACATGCACGATGACCTCAAGACTGACTCCAGCGTTAAATGTTGTCAAGCGCTGATCCTTTGGTATAAGCGGCGGTAGCAGCGCAATGGGCTGACGTATAGTGTCGGGCTTCTCGGCCATCGTCCAAAAGCACTCAGTAATCAGCGAAGCGACCTTGGCAATCCAATCTTGGTCGCCGTCTCCCAACACAGATTGTAGCACAAGCTTTGCTAGCGGGTACAGCTCAAAGCTGGGGCGGAATTTAGACTCAGCGTCATCGGCTTTACCGGCGATGGAGGGCATCAGCGAGAGAGATCTCGGGCGCTGCGTGTGAAGCGAGTAAATATCCAAGGGACGGCAGGAAAACACTCGCTTGAGGATCACAAGCGCAGTACTTGAGCTATGCAAGCAGCTAGCTACCAGGACGTTCTCAATCGACTGACGCAGACTGCGAGCGCTGGACGAAGTATACACATCTAGCAACGCGTCGATAGTATCGTCATGGTGCGTGGGATCGCTGCTGCTGCCATTAAGAAAAACAACAAGTAGCTCATCGAGCCACTGCCAGTTGAATTTTTCATCCACATCGCTGCCACCGTCCTGGTTGCTGTCCAAAGATACATCCTGTGCCGCAGGACTGCCCACGCTTGGCCCGTCATCGGTGTCGGTCACGATTGAATCATGGTCTTCGTCAACGATGTCATGGCCAATCCCCTCGATATAGCTCGCGATGGCAAGCAAGACGCGTGCTAGCGGAGACAAGTAGGCGATAAAGTGCTTCTTGGCAGCCTTGGGGCTTAATGCAACTGTGTATCCGTGGGAGTGCCGTAAGTTGCGAACCAAAAGCGTGCCAACATCCAGCCAAGGAATCACACGATACAGACTATCGACGGACGAGAGCATTTGTCCCAAGATGGCGCGCGCAATCTCGTTATCTGCCAAACCCTCGACGATGTGCGGCAGAACGTGAATGAAGAACCAGTCCTTGGTGTCGGCAAACGCCAGATGGTTGTAGTCGGGACAAGCATCTAGCAGATTGGCCAACTTGAAAAGTGGGTGAGACTCTGCGTCCATGGGTGGTCCCTTTGGCGGAACAAGGAGCATCGCCTTGACTATCTCGGCCTGAACCGGCGTGGTCAGAAGTCGAGTGAATTCCCCGCAAACAATATCATTAACCACCGACGACGACTCGGCCCAGCGGACGGACCACTGCTCGCCGCCATTTTGCACGACATACCGCACCATACTCTCGGTCAGTGTCCTACCCATTGCGCGCGAGCGCAGCTGGCGGTTTCCAGCCCACAGCGACACAAATGCGGTAGACTTTTTCTTCCAGTCTAGTTCAACCGGGAGGCAGCTGTTGAACGTTGGCGGGCGCTCGATAAGCAACGAGTTAAAGTAACTCCGCAACACTGGAGTGGGCGCGTGGTCGAGACAATCAGTCAGCCACATGTAGAGGGGTGTGTTGCCCATGCTCCGGCCGTAGCGCAGGGCCGTAAGTAGCAGAAGTATCCTGCCGCACGCAATAGGGCTTCGCACCGTGTCTGACTCTTTTGGCGCATTGTCAGCTGGGTGACGCGCACGACCATGCCTTCTCTCAATGGCAGGCAACTTGCTAGTCTGACTGGCCATCGCGCTAGGACGGATCTTGCCTCCGACGATGGCGTTAAATACGGGCTCGTTGCCAGACTGCGCAAGCTCCTTGGCCTTGTCGTCCACACAGGAGCGCTTCTCGGGTAATACCGGCGGCGTCTTTGAACTGACAGGCGAGAACATGCTACGTATTTCGTGGAACAGGCTGGGCTGCCGCGAGTAGACCATCTGCGACGTCCACATATAGTCTGAAATCGATCCAATAACCAGCTCTACACCGACAATTGGCTCAACTTCCATAAACCGCACAAACACCAGCTCCAAATAGTGCTGAAAACTGGATGGATAGCATGTGGTAACCAGGTCTTGAATGTATCGGCGTGACTCGGCAAACGGAAGCTGCGAGGCCTGGCGCCGCCATTCGCGGATGGTAGCAGTGATGTTGCACGTCGCCGGGCTTGTGGGCGCCTCAATAAGTGGCACACGGGACAAAATGTTTGGCGTGGAAAACGGGTTTGCCTTGGGTTCAGCACCGACGGCGGCGCTGGCAGGCGTGGCAAGTAGAGTACCGGAGAGCAGCGGAAGAAGATCAGGAGCGTTCTCGGCGTAGTGCTGAACAAAGTGCGCCACGAGCCGCATGTCCTGACCGGAAAACTCCAAGCTGGGTTCCGAGACGCCCAGCTTGAGAGAGTAAGCTGCTAGATCGCCAGTAGACAGCACCTTGAGCGCGCCAGAAAGTTGCAGTCGAGCTGTTTGCTCGGCTGGCTTACCGCCTGTCTCAGTGTAAATCGGAGGCGCAAACAGAAGCTGACCTGCAGTCCATGAGGAGCCGCCATCCATAGTTATGGTCTTTTCCAGCACTCTAAGCGAGGCAATACCTCGCTGGCTCAGTGTAGCACTGAGACGACCATCTTTGGCGACTTGCACAAGCTCTCGAGCGGGAATGACACACCGCGACATTACTGTGTACGCGAGAAAGGCTGCCTCGGGATGACACAGCGCAATTGTAGTTTGCCAGCGACTGGCGCCTAGCAAGTCAGAGATGCTGCCCTGTAACTGCCTCATGCTCGCCAGCCGCTGCGCAATCGAAAACACGATGCTCAAGGCCGAGCGTTCATTGATATTGCTGCTGTCGTCCGCCGAACATCGCGTGAGACCGTTAAAGCGAATATCGGCCAAGGCGGCCCACTGGCTGTGAGAAAGCCTTGAAAGGGCATCGACTAAGAAGGCAGTGCGGCCAGTGAGCACAAGCGAAGCGAATGCTCGCTCAATGGTAGCCGCTATCTGTGTGTAGAGCAATTGCGGCGCCATAAAAGACTGGCTAGACTTGACAAACTCGCGAACCCACTCGATGCCGAGGTCGACAACTTTCTCAAACCCAAGATCCGCCAATGTTGACTCGATATCGGTAGGTAGAGGACTCAAGTGAGCGTCGGACCATGGCTGGCGAACAAAAGAGCGACTCATCAGTCGGCCCATGATGGTGTTTAATCCAGCGGACTCTGTCGTAGAATTCGCTTCGGGCTCAGTGGTATTCAGTGAGAAGAATTCAAAGTGCGCCGACGAGACTCGAAGGACATGCAGCATACGCTCGGCCAACTCTTGCGATACGCCAGCGACTCTACTAGGAGACAACAGGCCAGCCAGATCGCCCCATGGCTGGTCGAGGTTGTACAGCGTAGTGGCCATTCGAAGCAAGAGCAACTCGGCGTAAGCAGGTATCAAGTTGGTTTCCGGGGGATAGCAGCCGTAGAGCGGTCCGTAGCAAAAGTTTACGGTGGCGGCCTTCATGTCGCGCATGCACTCTAGCAACCGGTCCATCTCCATGGCCTGCATCAGCGCTTGCTCCTCGTAGTTCAATATCGGCGCCAGGCCATGACAAGTCCGAGTCAGGCTAAAGCCCAGGCACTCCGCTGTTCCAGGGATAATGGGAAGGTGTTCGTAGTTCTTTGCGTACTCTTCGTGTACCTGCAAAAGGCGGTGTTGCTCGGTCATCATGCCATAGACTGCCGACGCGTTTTGCTCAATGATCTTGCCCAGGATCATTAGCTCAAACCGCTCCAGCCGCTGCTCCTCGGCGCTAATTGCACCGGCGCTGGAGGCCCAAGTCGCTGCCGATGCTGCGGCCTGTCCAGGATGACTCTGAGCGTGTGGAAGCAAGAGTCGGCGCATGAGAATGTTCCGCAACAGCTCTGTGGTGGCGACCAAGTGAAGCGTTGGAACACCCCACTTGAACTGGTTAGTGACTGGGTCGGCAATAACTGAGGGCATCCGCCGACACATCAGTGGTCCGTGATTCTCCACGATCTGCTGCACAATTTGGAGCCAAGTACCGTAGTGTACCACAAGCTTGGCCATGTGAGGATGCAGGGACTGCTCGCTCGGACCAGCAGGCACTGTCGATATCGTCTTTGTCGAAAACGGCAGCAGATAGAACATGGTAAACACCATGCGAGCTATGGATTCCCAGTGAGGCGTAGCGAGCGTGCCCATGCCAAGCACATAGGCGCAGTAGACGCGTATGTTGGCCAAGTCGTGTCTGCCTCGCGCCTCCTCTGCCTTTGTCATCTCATCTAGCCTCTCCAAGGCATCTGCTCGGCGACTGGCCTGCATGATCGTCGCCTCAATGCTAAAGCCAATGTTCCGGACCCACGACGCCTCAGAGTCAGCCAATGTCGAAACGGGCGTCGACAGCAGCTGATGCCGAAGCTTGTCAAAGTAGTCGGCGGCGAAAAACGGGTCTGCTTCGTGGCTGGTTGTTGGGTCAGCCAGTACTACCTCGTGAGGTGGTTCAGGAATCGGCAGGCTAATGATTATCTTCACCAGCTCCAGGTGTGTGCGTGTCGGCCATGTCATAGTCGACAACGCCAGTGCGCTAGACACGAAATCGCGGTGTGTCGCCTGAATGACTCGAATCAGGTCGTCCCGAGGCGGGTTCGGACTGTCCAGAAGGGTCTGCAGCCCCGAAATAAAATCGCCTAGTCTGTCCATGGCGAAATAAAAGTGAATAAAACCAAATAGAGTAAACGAGCTGTTGAAGAAATAGCTGACGAGCACCTCATACAATTTCGGAGCTAAAGCTGCCTAGTTTGATTTAATCTGGCCCAGGTTGGTTGGGCTGACTTGTGTGATCTGAGCTGAAGGGCTCTCCCACGCACTTTTCCTTTTGTTTCGCTTTTTTTTGCTTAGTTTTATTCAACTCGTTGGCGTAGAAATGAGGCGCTCATTGCGAGCGTTGCAGCTAAAATCCTGCTGGAATGCAAGCTGTAAGACATTCACTGGGTCGCGCCAATACCGATCGACCTCTGCACCCGTCACAGTACTAAGCGCACTAGAGACCATCGCTAAGTGCAACCCTGCGCTGAACGCATTTGCCTCTCACATAGCTCCAACAGAGATCAGCTCTGCTGAGTCAAGCGATGGACCGCTGAAGGACTGGCCGATTGCTGTAAAGGCCAACATTGCCACCGCTTTGCCGACTGCTACATCGTGTGCCTCTCGCGCGCTTGGCACTTACACATCGCCCTTCCAGGCTTCGGTAGTCGACTCGCTAGAAGGTGCTGGCGCTGTTGTGGTCGGCAAAACAAACATGGACGAGTTTGGCATGGGCTCCAAAAACACGTTTAGCATATATGGCGCCGCGATTAATCCACATACTCCCAGCTCTGACGCTAAGCGAAAGGATATGGCCGTGTCAGATCGCCGTGCGCCAGGTGGAAGCAGTGGTGGAAGTGCTGCTGCCGTGGCTGCTGGAATGTGCCGAGCGGCATTGGGCTCTGATACAGGCGGATCTGTCCGACTACCTGCCGCATGGTGCGGTGTGGTCGGATTTAAACCCACGTTTGGCCGCATTTCGCGACATGGCCTTGTGGCATACGGCAGCTCGCTTGACACCGTTGGAATTATTGCCAGAAATGTTGCTGACGTGCAAAGCGTGTTTGGCGTAACTGCTGTTCCTGATCCGCTTGACATGACTTGTATGTCGAGTGTATTGCGAGCGCGTATCAAAACCCTGACAGACTCACGACCGTGGATCACTCAGGTACAGGGGCGAAGTGAGACTGAGTCAGCGCCGCTAGCTGGAATCCGCGTTGGTATTCCGGAGGAGTACTGGGTAAACGAGCTGTCAGCACCTGCGCTAGAGTCATGGAAGGCTGGGGCTAGTCGCCTGGCTGCGCTGGGGTGCGACGTGGTTTCCGTGTCTTTGCCTCATACTCCGAGTGCACTTCCTGCGTACTACACACTGGCTTGGGCGGAGGCATCATCCAACTTGGCACGCTACGACGGTATTCGCTATGGTCGGCGCTCTAGTATTCGCCCTGATACGCGCGACTTGCAAAATGCCTCGCAAAAATATGCCAATACCAGGACCGAGGGTTTTGGTGCCGAGGTACAGCGTCGGATATTGCTAGGCACCTATGTAATGTCGTCTGCAGCCAGTGAGCATTACTTTACTCCCTCGCAAAAGATCCGGCGCCTAATCCAAGAGGGATTCGATAAGGCATTTGCATTGCCAAACGCGCTAAGCATGACAAATACTCTGGCATCACAAACTACTCGGCCTCTAGGTGTCGATGTGCTGTTGTTCCCCACTGCTACATGCGCGGCGCCAAGACTGGGTGATCAGGAAGACAGTAAAGTGGCAAACTATGTCAACGACGTGATGACTGTTCCAGCTAGCTTGGCTGGAATCCCAGCGATATCGATACCAGTCGGGCACACTGATGGCATGCCGCTCGGCCTCCAGCTGGCAGCGCAGTATGGCGACGATGAGCTCTTGCTGCTTGTTGCTCGCCACTTGTAAAAAAAAATGCTACTATCTCATTGTTACTGATGTAGCTATAGTGCGCCTACGATGACGTGGGAAGATAGTGACTGCGGCAATTTGCGATTTGTAAGCTGATCATCTATCTAAAGACGAGGGTGATGGCGCAATCGTTCCTTTAAAAACACGCTCTTCTCGTCCTCTTCACTTTTCTCGTCATTCTCTCTTTCTAGTTACTGTATCTTTTCAATGTCAGCCTCTACCGACCCACGCAACTTTTACCACGATCAGCGCGGCCTTGGCCCGGGCTCAGCCGTCGAACCAACTGCGTCGGAAGTCAAGCAAGGCTATACCGCGCAGGCTAAGAACCCCGACCCGTTGCCCAAACTCTTTCAGCCGCTAAAGATCCGTGGACTGACGCTAAAGAACCGAGTGGCAGCTAGTCCCATGTGCATGTACTCGTCGCAAGACGGCTTTGCCACCGACTTTCACCTTGTACACATCGGCCAGCTTGCCATGCGCGGCCTCGGTCTGACTATCATGGAGGCTTCTGGTGTATCACCCGAGGGCCGTATTACGCCCCACTGCCTGGGTATCTGGAAGGACGAGCACATTGAAAAGCTCCAGCAGATCGTAAACTTTGCTCATGCCAACAAGGGCGCGATAGGGATCCAGCTGGCACACGCCGGCCGCAAATCCAGCACCGTAGCACCCTGGCTGATGAAAGTGCATGGACGAAATGCTGAGGTATCTATTGGCGGCTGGCCAAACAACGTGCTGGGTCCCTCGGCCGTAGCCTTTGACGACAACTCGTGGACACCCAAGGAGCTGAGCATCGATGATATTAATCGCATCCAGCAGGACTTTGCTCTTGCTGCTATTCGTGCCGATAAGGCCGGATTTGACGTCATCGAACTTCACGGTGCGCATGGCTACTTGCTCCACGAGTTTCTGTCGCCTATCTCCAATAAGCGCACAGACGAGTATGGCGGCACATTTGATAACCGTATTCGATTTGTGGTCGAGACTGTCCGCAAAGTGCGCCAGGTGTGGCCCGAGCAGAAACCACTGTTTGTGCGCCTCTCGATGACCGACTGGGTATCGCCTAGTGACGAGATTCCTACCGGCGGCTGGACCGAGGAAGAGAGCGTAGAATTGGCCAAAATACTAGCCAAAGAGGGCGTTGACCTTGTTGACTGCTCTACTAGCGGAAGCAGCCCCAAGCAGCATATCCCGCTGTCGCCTGGATACCAAGTTCGATTTGCGACGGCAATCAAACAGGCGGCGCCAGCCATGCTTGCTGGCGCCGTTGGACTGATTACTAATGCAAAACAGGCCAACGATATTGTCGAAGAGGATAAAGCGGACTTGGTCTTTCTTGCCCGTGCCCTGTTGCGGGATCCAAACTTTGTGCTGAACGGAGCTGCTGAGCTAGGCGTGTTTGCTCAATATCCGCACCAGTACGAGCGAGGCCGCAACAAGAGCATACTGACCTTTGTTTAGGCGGATGTTAGTAGTCACAATAATGTGCAAAACTGTCCAACTGTTTTTCAGCTTTTGACTTTTAACACGAGTGTTTTTTTTGGTGGAACACTGTTTATTCCGTATATTATTGAAACATGAATATAGAATGTTCTTACTTTAGCAATAAAACATGTGTGCTATTGCCATTAAGCGTACGTCTCATATCTCTTAATCCAAGCACCGAGTGTGTCTGCTTCATTAATGCCGTTGAGTTTTGTCATGCTTTTCGATATATCTTAATCTGGATTGGCTTGACGTTTTGGAAAAGTATCCTTGCCACACGCTTTTACTACTCGCTTACTTTTGTTTGCGTACGATGTACACATCCGATCATTTTATTGTGAGTATTTAAGTGGTGTTATCTGTAGCACCTGTCCACTCTGAGCACAGTATATTTTGAACATGACTCGCTAAATAAATCGTGAGAATGTAGTTTGCCGAGCTACATGGTCTTTCCTGCTCTGATTCCACTTATCGGCTACAAATTGTTGGCGCTGGCCCTATCATTTCTCTTGGTACTCGATTAACAATAACGTTTTGTCTTCGTGCTTTTGTTTACATTCTCTTTCCATCATTATTTTATACTCACACGGTCACTTTTGATAAACTTTTCTAGACTCGGCTCGCACTGACTTGATTCCATACCAGATGAATAGCTTGCGATTACACTGGTACCAGCAGGTGGTTTTGCGTACACTCTTGTCATGCTTCGCTTATTGCGCGTTGTCAGCCGAGGACTGCATAGTTGCTAGAACACACATACAAGCCTCCCATGCCGCTGATATTTTTGCACTAAATACATTTCCACTGGGCTAACTTAACTATCTTATTCAAATAATGAGAGTATGATTCAAGGTAGTAAAAACAACAACAATACTAAGCCCCACCCGTAATATTGGCAGCATCAGCCGCCAGAGCTGCAAGCGCTACATCTCAGTGCTGGGGCAAACCGCCGAGAAGGTTTGCTATGATCGCGACCAAAAAGGCATAGCGCAAGACAAGCGGATCGCGCGTGCGATTTATGACCGGGACCGCAAGTAATACAGCACGAATGTTACCATCCTCTATCCCTGCAACATAGTTATCGGTGAGTAGGGTGGTTCCATAGCAGCATGGGTGAAGAAATAGCGCCCTATACATATCCCCCGCCAGAGGGCGCAGTGGGCTATTCTCGGGCATATATAATAGAATGCTGCTGCGGAAGGCCGCCAGGGTCGCCAAGCGGCTGCGCTTATAATCGGCGATATCGATAGCGTCCCCTTTATTCCAGGTCATGATAGGTAGTTTGGGCTTTTTAAGTAATCCTGCGATATACGCCGCCCGTTCTGCTTTATTTACGCCAAAGGTACCCAACCAGCACACGAGATACAGTAAAGACTCCCAGTCGTCAAGGGGCGTACGGGCCGCTCCAGGATCCTCCAAGCTGTGAATCGACTGCAACGCTAGAGTTGCTGTCATGTGCGGTAGGTCTGGCAGTGGATTGTCGGGGATCGCCTCTATTGTATTGGCAAAGCCCATTAGTGTGCACTGCAGCATACCATCCACCATTTGATGTTGTTGCGAGTCATGAGTCTCACAGCGGATCTTCTCACGCATCAAGATCAAGATCTCCATCTCCACGGTGACACTCATCATCCATCACAAAGAACAAGTGCACTGGCTCCACAGGCCAGGCCGCCACGGCTATAAAAGCAAATGTGCTTGTTCCTTAGTGATGGATAATGAGTGTCGCAGTAGTGAGATGGATCTTGATGCTGAAGGATGAGAAGATCTGCCATGAGACTCATGACTCGCAACAATATCACAGTGTGATCTCAGCCTGCACCAAATGCTGATGCTATCTGTAATGTCTACATGTGATACCTCTGTCATCTGATTGTGATTAGGAGACCTACTATGGCAACATACTCAGTCAATAATGCAGGTGACTACATTGAGAAGAAAAGACAGTTGTGAACTCGACGTAGCAGGAAATCATGGGCCAAAGACAGGGCAAAGAGACAAACCCTATTAGTATTTAAATAAGAAGGGAAGCAATAGGAAATAAATAAGCAATTGAGAACGCTCAGGCAATTGAGAACGCACAGAAAGAAAACTGATCCACGTCGCAGCCATGCTTTTGAGAATTCTTCTCTGCAATGATCTCCACCACGCATATGGTGGGGTTGGTGGAGCCTAGGTGGAGGACACGGGTGCATGGCCCGGATCAAGCTATTGCAACACCAAAATATTTCGTACACCCGTATTCTTTACAAAAGAATGCCATGATGACAAGTAATCGGTGATATGGAAAGGCGGTTTAACTTGGCAAGGGCTATGTATTATTTTTACCCCTGTTGTTGACACCTGTATCTCCAGTGCGGGTAGTGATCTGCATTAATATTGTTTATATGGTTGCTTCAAGACTGTATTTATAAGACATTCGCAATTGCTTCTGTAATTGTACAATGGCAACGGAAAAATCTAGATACCACAGCAATGATTTCCCCTTTGCTGTCAACACTGTGATATCAATGTGTAAAAAGGATCAAGGCCTGGATAAGTGTCTATGTGGCCTTTGATTTCGTATAAATATTCTTGCTCGCCTGCCTCTTATACAAGTGTTTGTTTTTTTCCTTTGTATTCAAAATTTTCTCATTTTAATGTTCACTAAATAGTAGGCACCCATCTGTCTAGCAGCTTTACAAAACATGTGCAGGTAATGCTTGGCTTTAATGATAAAACTGGTATCCTTGTGGTGCAGATTCTGTTGAAGCTTGACGTTGACACCAATATCTCTAGCATACAACACTGTGTCTGGTGGACTTTTTTATTTATTAAAATAGCCTAACATCGACAAAGGGAAGAATCCTCCAGCATCTATCTTGTGGTATTCCTTGGAGCCAGGTCTGGATCTCATGCGCACAGTAAAGGAAAAATGCCTGGATACAAGGATAAGTCTTTGGCTTCTCTTTCTTTCCAGCCGCCGCGTAAGCTAACCATGAATCGACCTGCTGAGCACGTGCAAGCTGTATCTCGTCTCCAGCAGCACCTTGATGAGCAAGATATCTCAGAGATTTCGTCTACAAGATCTTTCGCAATATGACGGTAAGCTGAAGGTGAACGCGCATGGTGCCAGACTTCAGGACAATCTTTGACACATATCTCGCATACTCTCTGCTTGATTTCTGTCTTGCGCTGGGCGTTTTTTGCCATGTAGAACGGCCTGCTAGTAAAAAGCGCGTTTAGACCTCCCACAGTCTCGGCTCCTAGTTCTGCGAGCAGTGGATCCATGGAGGGTGGGGAAGGATGTCGCAAGACGTATTAGTTGCAAATGTATTGATATTAGCAGGGTAGGTAAATATTGGCAAAGAATTAGAGAGCTGTTAGTTGTAATGTGACTAATATGATAGTGCTACGTCGTTAATGGATTGGATAATAATGTTTTAATACTAGCTGCATCTTGGGCGCAAATGGCTAATTGAACTATTTATCTCAAAGAAGGCTGTGCTGTAATTGTGAACAAATACAAATAACTAATTGACTTCAAGAGAGCCTATATCTCAATGAGAGCAATACTAAAGCTACGTTGTGAGAATGCCAAATCTTTATTCGCGGTAGTTTCTGGCTGCATAGACTGAAAGTTACCACTATTATTTCAAAAATACATTGTATATATTTTCATATTGGGATAGCCGTTGTTAGCAGTGACATAACCGCCACTAATCAAAATGATCTCTGGCTAGTGTCTGGTGATCCTGCTGCTCATTCGCATTTCCGCAGCATCTCATCACCACAAATGTTCTCTTTCCCTAGCATATTTTTACTCTATACCATTTTCTTCTAATATCTCCGCTACCCTCACCACCCAAATTTTCTTATTTTATTTATATTGGCCTTTTCTGCAATCTCAATTCTTCTCCAATTATGACTGTGTTTTCGACCGACAGAGAGATGGAAGACCGGTCCAGCCAAACAATGGTTGACGACAAGGCAGACTACAGTATACTGGCTGGCAAAGACCTTAGCTTCAGCGATTTCTCTGGCACTCGCGATTACAGTCTTGATGATTTAATTCAGCGTATCCTGCGCCGTAACTGTGACGCTGTATGTCACCTAGCCACTCCTTGTGATCCAGATCTCCGCACATTGGTTGACAAGATTGCCAATGAGATAGCCGCGGACTTGGAGCCTCGCATGCTGCGGGCTGCTCCACGCAAAGGGCGTACTAGCAACCCTTGGGGCAATGGGCGCGCTAATGAGCCTCTGGATGTGTGGGCCAGGGGCATCCTGGTGTGGACTGGAGGCCAGTATTTGCCCCCGAGCGCAGGCAGTCGGCATATCAAAGACTCTGGACCCACACGTTTGGCAGCTGACAATATCGCCCCTTTCTTTGAGTCACTCATGCTATTCGTTGCATACCATATCATGGAGTACTTTAACAAGTATATTGCGACTGGGGTTCTCAAGCCAGAGGACTGTCGACTGATACTGCCCATCAACAATGACATGGACGCTGAGCACACCGACGTTGATTCAGCCGACTACGTCGACCCCACGGACTTTTTCAGTGTCAAGTGTGGCATGTTTCCTCTCAGCAGCAGCGTGGAGAGGCAGAAGGCGCCAGCTCCCCACCTGGTCTTTGCCGATACGGAGATAGTAGGGCATCCGGAATATTACAAAAAGGCCGAGCTAAGACTGGCTACAAAGACAAAGGCGCTGTTCTTCAACCAGCACAACCGCCGATTTGCCTGGGGACTGACTGTGTCTAACCGCACTATCCACGCATACGTTTTTGGCCCTGACGATATCTGGGCGTCAACTGCGATGGATATTTCTGACATAAAGGGACGCCGGGCGTTTATCTCGCTGCTTGTCGATTGGTCGCTGTGCGCCGTCGACCATCTTGGATTTGACCCGAGCATCAGATACGTTGTTGATAGGAGCTTTGGCGGTCCTTACCTTGAGATCGATGTTCACAAGGTGGATAAGAGTACTAGTCAAGTGGAGCCCCTGACGTACTACAGCCAGCGGTGCCTTGGAGCAACAAATCGTCTTTTTGGGTGCCATGCCAGATACTTTGCTGCGTCAACTAGTCCCGAGTCGATGGACAAGCCGGCATTCCTAATCAAGGATGGGTGGATGACTACAGGCAGCGGCTCTGCTGACGATGCGCGTGAGAGCTCGTTCCTAAACGTCCTACACACTGAGTTTGACCAATCCGGCGAGTTCAGCGGCAGCTTTGCCCAGCTTGTAAGCGCTGGACCTGTATACATTAGCCGAGGCGATACTGTCATCGCCGATTTGACTGCCACGGCTTTTGTGGGATTGCCAAGTACCACTCAAGATGCGGCGAAGGGTAGCGACAACGCTCAAGGATCGTCCCGTAGCAAAGTCCAGCGCTCGTCAAACAGGCAAGTTCGCCAGCACAGACGCACCTTGACAAGGTGGGCTGGTAACATGATTTCTGAGGCAGACAACCAGAGCCAAGTCGTTGTTGCGGTTGCCGACGCTATGGCAGCACTCAATGCGGCGTACGAAAAGTGCAAGATCCTTCACGGCAGCATTAGCGATCGAGCCATTTTGCTCCAAAAGGTGGTGAGGGGAGTGAAAGGAGTACTGGCCGAGTTTGACTATGCCTGCTATGCTGGAGAGAGCGTCGGTGTGGATAAAGTGCCGGAGCTTATGCTGTTTCAGCCCATTTGCTGCTTGGAGAACCCCGGAATAATCCGTACATTCCTTGACGACTGTGAGTCCTTGTTGAATCTCGTGTGCTGGCTGGGTACCTTTGGCGTTAACCAAGCTCAGCGAGCAGCATATGCTGCAAGACACGCCGCAAGGCTTGAGCCACGTCGACCTATCCTGACCTGGAATCAAGGCACCGCTGCTGATATCGCCGGTCGTAAGCGCGACCACTTGGCGACCTTGGCGGCCATCCGCAGCAGCATTCTATTATATATGCCTGAGAATAGTCCACTGCATCCTCTGGCGGAGGATATGTATAGGGCGCTATTCCTTCACCCAGGCTGCTACGGAGTCACCCTACTCACCGACAACTCTATTGCGAGGATAGAGGATGGTAACATTCGTGCTGCACTACATGAGGTCCCGGTCATAAATCGCACGCGCGATCCGCTTGTCTTGCGTCATGCCTTCATAGCCGTGATCATAGCGAAGCTTCTTGGAGTTTTGGCCAGGCACAGAGACGCGGCGCTTGCAGCTCTGAACGCAGGCGGGGCTGAAGATGATTCTGCGATGGCGACTCTTCCAAGTGCTGGCCCTTCAATGAAGCACTATAGGGATGAAGTGCCAGTGGCTGGGCCGTCCAAGAGACCGCGCTATTAGGCACATCTCCGGACAGGTCCATTCTAACATTGTCTATTTGATTACTACTTCTTACTATATTTGGACACAATTTATAAATCTCTTGAAGAATTCTTGTACAACGAGCGAGGCTATCTCAACAATCCTGTGTTCATGGATATTTATTGCAAATTGGCAGACAGCTTGCAAATGGTCTCTTGTGGAAACATCATCCACGCCTCCCACACGGCTAGCACAGCCAGCACTTGTTTGCGAAAGTGCTCAGCCTTCAGCCTAGCCTCAATTGCCTTGTGCACAGCAGCCAGCTCGGCAAATATCTCGTCCAAGCGCCCTTCAAAGGCCTGTCGCAGCCGCCAGGCATTGGCCACTTGCGCCGAGCTGTTGTGAAGGATGTCTGACATCAGCATTAGCTTGCACAGCTTGTCCGTCGGCGACGCATTCGGGTCGAGCAATGCCTCGCAAACAACGTCGACGACCTCCTTGGCGGCATACGCATGCTCGATGGCAAAGGCCATAGCCTCAGCGATCAAGCCACGCTCCGGCCCACATACTCGCTGCACTCGCCGCTCAAATCGGTCTCGCGCTCGCCGACCCAGCTTATCGCGCGACCGCTCAGTCTTTTCTTCATCCTCGCTAGAGAGTGCTTCCGCTTGCCTAGCAGGTGTATCGTCTGAGCGTAGCTCGCCTCGCTCGATCTTGGGCGGAATCCAAATTGGACCTCGGTCATACATGAAGAACATCTGGTCACGCCACATGCTCTTGGTGTCGCCATTGAGCAGCGAGTACATCCGCCATCTGTAGTAAGCGTGCTCCGACAGTTCGTGTTCAGTGAGAAAGAGAAATCGCGCGTCACCGTAGGTCTTGGAAATAAGCAAGCACTCGAACTCGGGACCATGTTTAATGACGTGCTCTACGGTCCAGTGAATCAAACGGACTAATCTCCAATCCAGCGGTCTTTCCACAAGCACCTCAAGCATCGCGTCGTCGTCGTCATTGTCATTGTCGCCTATGCGGTCAATTGCCGCGGCTGGTGTGTTTGCAAATATCATTCCTGCTTGTATTGGCCGCTTGGCGTTGAACGGGCGGCCGGTTAATGGCTGCTTTTGCAGATCAGACCCGTTCAAGGCAAAGACCGGACAGGAAGGAATGGCCACTCGCTTGCCCCAGGCAATGCGCAAGGAGCAGCCATAGAACTCCTTGCCATTCATAGCGCAGATCGCCTTGGTCGCACACTTGCGATCCATGTAGCTAACAAACGCCCTGTTGTGCTGGCGCCCATGCTCTTCGGGAGTACGAGGCCACATAATCTTTAAACTCCCAATCGGCCCGTATTTGGCAAACTCCAAGCACAGCGCTTGCTCGTCGACTTGGGGAGGCAGGTTACCAATAAACAAGTTTGTCGTAACACCGTCGTCGCCGTCGCTTGTTGCAGTCGTGCTGGATCGAGAAGCAAGATCGTCACTTGGCGGGTCCTCCGTAGGTTGACCTCCATGACTCCGTCTTTGCGCCTTGTGTTCGCGTTGCTCTTGGTCTCGCTTGATCTCTTCCAAGAACAAGTCCAGGTTGCGCTTCTTCTTGTCGCCAGCCTCTTTTATCGCCAGCTCCTCGTCTCTCTTCTCGTCATCGCACCCCGCGTCGTCGTCAGCAAGGGCTGTGTCGCCAAACACCGACGCTGGCAGTTTTTCAACTCGACGAGATACAATGCCACCACTGGCAGATACTGTTTCGTCCTAGAGGCAATTTGTTCCAAGTAAATAGAGAAGAGTAAAAAAAGTTGTCGTGGTTTGTGTTGCTTTATCCCCCAAGAGAGTAGCTGAGTGTGTATGTGTTGAGCAGAGGTTTAGAGCAAGTGAATGTGGAGTAGTCTCGTTGCTACTCGCTAGGCGTAAGAGTTACCTGCTGATGCCTCTTCTTGAGTCCCAGCCCAAGCGAAAGTGCCTTGCCGACCTTGCGTTTTTGCATTGCAATTGAAATCAAAAGAAAGAGTGTATAAAAGAGAGAAATATTTTAATAAAGAAAGGCAGTAAAGAGAATCAAGATTATTCCAATCCCTCGTCGTTGTCGATCAAGTGCGCGTAGTCGTCGAACGAGCCAAACAGCGGCATCTTCTCGCTCTTCTTGCGCTTGGACGACGAAGTTGCGGCCTCATCTTTGCCCTTGCCCTTGCGCTTGATACCAAGCAGCACATCTTGGGTTGATGGAGTCTCTTCCTGCTCGCCCATGTCGAGTTCAGTATCGCTGATCTCGTCGTCAAAGCCAGGGAATCCGTCAATATCGCTGTCATCATCCTCATCCTCATCGTCGTCACTATCGTCGCTTCCAGCGTCTTGGTCTTCGCTCTCCTCATCGCTGACATCGTCATCGTCCTCTGCATCATCATCGCCATCGCTCTCGTCGTCACGCAGAGCAGCCAGCAGATCGTCGTCGTCATCATCTCCGTTAGCGCCAAGGTCACCAGTATCGACCTCGTCGTCTCCAGACGCCTTGGGCATAGAAGCAGTCATTGCCTGCCAGACCTCATCTTCATCGAGGTCGTCGTCGTCCTTAACGGCGCCAGCAAAGCCAGTATCGTCGTCAGCAAACTCGGCGTCACCGCCAGCGGCAGACCGCTTGCTCTTCTTGACCTTTTTGCCCATGCGAGCCTTCTTGGTCTGGAAGAACTGGTGGAAGAACTGCTCATCTGGCGGCACGTCAGACTTTTGCAAGTCGGCGATCGAGTCCAGCGTAAGATCGAGTCCACCAACAACGCCGCCCGTGCGCTTGGAGGCAATAAGGTAGTCGCCAGTAGCCACCCGGGTCCGGTTGGGCCCCAGCTCCATATCGGGTCCATCCTTTTGGATGACAGGCTGCATGATAGACTGGCCGCGATGCGTGGAGACCTTTGCCGTTGGAGCCGCGCCGATCCGCTCGCCGTCCTCGTCGACCCCTCCGCTGCCTTCCTCGCCCTTGGGCTTGCGGAAGACAAAGCGGTCAAGGAAGTGCGTGAGCGAGTGGTTGTGCAAGTTGCTGATAGCCGGCACTTGCTCACCATCAAAGATCTGCTTGATCGAGTGCGTAACGGACGGGTGGAAGTGGCGCATAAGCAAGGTGGCCTCCCACATACAGCTGGCGTCGGCCTGGGCGTAACGCGGATCGCGCTTCTGAGCATCATACTTGGTGCGGCTCGCCTCTGCCTTTTCGTCATCGTCGTCGTCATCGTCTTCGGGCTGTGTCAGCATCTTGTAGATCTGTGGGTTGAGGCTGAGGATCTGAGACACCAAGAACAGCGCGCCCGAGACAAACTCGGCCTGGTTATACAAGCACACTTGCATGATGCGCTTGATAAAGGCCATCACGCGAGGAATGTCGCTGTCGGCCTTTAGCGCGCGGAAGAGGACGTTAAGGTACATGGCCTTCTTGGAGGTGCTGTCGAGACGCGGGTCCAGAAGCGAGTCGTACAGCGTGCGGTAGAAGCGGTCGCCGATCCCGGGCCGAATACGCACGACTTGGTTCAACAAGACAAGCGACTGCACGACGGTATTAAAGTTGCCGGCATGAGCGATCTGGAAGATCACGCCAATGTGCTTGTCCATGACCTCATCGTCCATCTTTGAGAAGGGCAACGCGCGGTTCAGACCAGTGAGGATAGCCGCCAGCAACTTGTTGTCCATCGAGCGCTCCTCCTCGGCGCGCTTCTTCTCGGCGTCCTCCTTGGCCTTGAGCATCGCCTTTTGTCCAATGTACACCTTCTTTGGAGCGCCCTTCTTGCCGGCCGGCTTAGTATCGGCAGCGGCCTTGCGTGTCTTCTCGCTATCGCTGTCGGCTTCGTCGTTGGCAGCCTCTGCTTCAGCCTCGTCATTGTCCTTGGTAATCTTGAGCAGCTTGGTGAAGAAAATAAAGTAGACCTCGAGTAGCAAGTTGGCCGTAGAGACGTCCTTTGATGAGAGGATGATCTGGTTCAGCGTGATCATGGTATAGTACTGCGTGCGCTCCTTGGTCGACGACTTTGTCAGCAACAGCTCTTGAACGGTCTTGACGACAACGTACTTCATGTTCGGGTGGACGTTGAGCAGCTTGAGCAGCAAGTACGACGCCTTGGCCGCCAGCTGACGCTCGTTATCGCCGAGCTTGTTGACTAGCAAGCGCAGCAGATTCTGCTCCTGCTCTGGCTTTTGCTCGAGCAGCTCCTCAAAGTAGTTGACCATGTTCTGCCTCGTGTGCAGTACGGGGTCGTACGACATGGACTCCATCACTTGGATGAGGTCAAAGTAATGCCGCTTCAGCTTGTCCTCAAAGGCCCACATTATCCAGTGCGCGTTCGTGATGCCACGGGCGTTGATCGGCTGGTCAGCAAAGTACTTGAGCTTACGGTTAGGTGGCAGCAGATTAAGCGACATCAGATCCTTGACGCTGCCAACAGCCATCAGCGCCTCGCGGCGGTTCTTCTTCTGCACCATCGCCATGAGCTGACCGAGCGACTTTAGGTTGTGCACGGGACTCTCTTGCACAATCAGCGTCAGGGCCGACACTCGATCGGACAGCGTACCGGACGACAAGATGTTGGAGACAAAGGACCGATCGGACGTCGATAGCGACTTTTTGTTGGCCCCGCGTTTATCGTAGAGCGCGTTTTCGCCGTCCAAGAGCTGCTCGGCATAGGCAGACTTTTGGAGTACTTCGTCCTCGGTGGGCTTTGCCGCGCCTTCGTCCGTCTCGAGTGCGCCCAAGGCAACCGAGAACCACTGAGGCATGGGCTCGATCGTGAGCTTGCTAGACTTGGTCTGTGGCATCGAGTCCATAGCCGACTTGACCTTGAACCCAGGGATATCGACAACATCCTCCTGAGTATCAACGGCCTTGCTGCTGTCTTTCTTCGCCTTCTTCTCCTTCTTCGCCGGTGTGGCTGTCGTTGTAGCTGGAACGGCGACAGTCTTTGGCGCCGCTTCGGCAGCAACAGAATCGCCCTTAGAGCCGCGCGTGTCTTTGCCCTTCTTTTCCTTCTTTGCTGCTGCTGCTGTTGTGGCGGTCGGAACGGCGGCGGTCTTTGGTGTGGCCTCAGTCGCGGCAGAATCGCTCTTGGCGCCGTGCTTGTCCTTGCTCTTCTTTGTCTCTGGCTTTTTGTCGTTCGCTACCTGCTTTTGCTCGCTCTCAGTCAGGCCTACAAAGTCGGGGATGCTGGTAGCCAGGCCCAAGGACTTTGCAAATGCGGCTAGGTCGCCCTGCAGCGCCTTCTTGTCGACCTTTTGCGATTTGGCCGACGATTTGCCAGACTTTCCTGTGTCAATGTCCTGGAGCAAGTTCAAGTCGTCCATGCCACCGCCCAGCTTCTGTATCTCCTCCCACAGAACTGCGTCACCCGGGCCTGCGTTTGCCTCCTCGCTCACGGCAACATCGGCTTGTGGTGCCTATTGACAGTGATTATATACAAATTTTGATTAGTTAGTTGGGTTAAGCAATATCCAAGACTGATCTGCAACTCTAGGCGTTCATGGTATGTGCGCTAGCATCAGTATTCGTTTATGGAGTGAGTGTACCTTTTTGTTGTTGGGCTTCCCACGCTGTACACCACCGTCCTTCTTTGCCATTCTATAGTATCAGAACCGCGAATATAAAAGTAAATATATAAAAGTATAGAGACAGTGAAGCAAAGGAGTGCAATGTTGCAACTGCGCCTTGCTCATAAATATTTTTTTCAAATAAAATTATCGATTGATTTGATTATTTGATTATCAATGCTTGGTCTTCACATCGACTTGAAAGCCTGTGGCAAGATTTACTTGCTTTTTTCGCCTTATCTGTTTTCTTTTTTTTTTTCCTCTTCTAAAATGCTGCGGTCGATTGCGTCGCGCGTGGGCCATATGGCTAGACCAGCGCTTGGGGTCTCACGGCCGCTAGTAGCAGCAACGAGTGTTGTTATCGGGCTTCGCAATGCGACAACGTACTCAAAGATTCTGGACAAAGTGTTGGGCATCGACATTCGCAAAAAGGAGCAACACATGTCTCTCAAGGACACTGATCCGATCTATGAGAACCCAGTTATTCTCCCAGCACCTCACGGAATCCAAGTATGCAGTGTGACATTCAAGTCGTTCCAGCTCCACCGCCTAGACTTTTACATGACCTTTTGCCGCAAGGCAGCCGCCAGCATGCGCATCCCCTGTACGGGCACAGTCTGTCTGCCAACGGTTTTGCGTCGGTGGACGGTGCTCAAATCGCCGTTTGTGCACAAATCGGCTATGGAGGTGTTTGAGCGGCGCACGCACAAGCGCCTTTTGGTTATCAGAGACACTGATCCCGAGGTATTGCAAAAGTGGCTAAAGTACGTTAATGACAATATTCCTCCGGGTATTGGAATGCGCTACAAGCTGACAGAGTATGAGCCGCTGGATATTGGAGCGCAGATCGAGAATGCGATAACGACTGGCAACCCGGGTACTATTGATCAGGAGGCGCTTTCGTCGTCAAACTACTTGGAAAGCGTGGTGAAGAGAGGCCGCAAGCGTCTGTGGACTACTTATAAACAGCTCCCAGTGTACAGCCGTGGCGATATTGAAAAGATGGCATCGGACGTTGTCGCCCAGCTGAAGGCAAGCCCAAGAGCTGGCATTGAGGCGATTACACGCGAAGTTGTAGACGCTACTAAGCCGCCGCCTGAGCCCAAAAAGAAATCGGCAGATATTCAGGCTACAAGTGCTGGTTCGCAACCCAAGCCCGACAACTAGATCGTTAGATCTGTTTCTTTATAACAAACAAAAAGAAGAACTTTTTTTTACACTTTGGCAATAAATGTCTATACAAATCTATTAGGCCTTTAGCGCAGTCGATGGAGCAGAGTTCTTGGCGGCATTGGTTCGCAAAACCCACTCGTACAATGTGAATACCAGCGAGGCCTGGATGCCCTTTCTCAGGACTCGCAGAGAGATGCCGCGGAAAAAGCCCAGCATGGTTTCTTCGCGGAAAATCTTGACAAACGACTGAGCAACAGAGGTGTATTCGCGCGGACGAAGCTGCATTCTCGTTTTGACCAAGTCAAACGGCTGCGTCAGATAGGATGCAGTCAGTCCGGCCGAAACGCCAGCAACCATGGTGACCGTAGTCTCGCGCAGACTGATGCCCCGCCCCTCGGCAAAGGCGCGCTCGTAAGATTTGACAGACTCGTACAGCAGCATATACAGGCCAGCGTAGGGCGCGTCGCGGATGGCAGTGGGCACGGCGCCGACAAAAAAGCCGCGGAATCCGCCCGACCGCCAGATCTCCATGACAGCCGGCATCATGCCCTTGTATCGATACAGGCTGCTCTCATATTGCACTTTGAGCACAGTGCCTGGCATCAGCAGGAACCCTGCTAGGGCGCGCGACGACGCTCCCACGAGCATGTTGCTGGCTGCACTGAGCTTGGTGCGCTGTGCATCGCCGAGTATCCGTCGCTCGGCTGAAAGACTCAGCGTCTTGGTATGGTTGAGAAAGTAAAAGTAAAGCGATGTGCCTGGTGCGTTGCGCAGCAGTGTTGGAATCGTCCCGCGCCAGAGTCCCCGTACTCCCTCGCTCTGTACTACTGTCTGGAGTACTTGTATAACGGATCCGCGCCCCGTTCCTTGCATATGGCTTTGCTGTACTCGGGTCTTGAGCAGGTCAAACGGCTGGAGCAATACACATGAGGTCACACCGGATAGTGCACCAGCACCCAAGTGAACGATGGACCCGCCCTTTGCCTTGGCTTCAGAACTCATAGTTTGCGCTTATGATAATATAGAAGAAAAATGTGTATATGTACAAAACTAACTGGAAAGAGAAAGAATATGCACCTTGAAAAGAAAAAATAGAGATAATGGAGTATCCTCCTCTCCCCGCGTTGAGAAGATATTTGAGGACGTGTGAATCAGTAATTTTCTTATTCTCATCTCATGCATGCGACTGAAACCTACGCATACTTGCCGTAATCTAAATGCAGGTGGGGAATTCCAGTCCCTTGTCAGATCCCTTGTGCCCATACAGGGCTTTCGATAAGCAAGTGGATTGGCACAAATTCCAGATTTTTTTGTTGTTGTGGCCACGAGGAAAGGTACCTAAGCAAAAAAAAAAAACGATTTGTATCTTATGTAACATTAAATGTCTAGACGTAATCAACGCTCCCGCAAGCGGCCCCGACCTCAATCTCCGACAACCGAGCCTACACCGCAACAGACAGTAGTAGCAACAAACTCCGCCAGCAGTGGGCCACGGCCGATTCCGGGGTTTGTGTGGGATGCTGAAAAGCGGCGATATTTCCCGGCAGCCAGCCGCTCAGCCAACAGCTCCGAGCAGCGTGATGAGCACCGCGAAACTCGACGCATCCTACAAGTTGAGTTAATCCAACAACAGCCAGCCCCAGTAGATTATACTCCAGCGCTCCCGCTCCTTTTACGCCAGCGGTCGTTTAGCCAAAGGCCAGTGCTCAGTTCAGACCGCCTAAAGTTTGTCCATCTGAGCAGATCCACGCCGCGAGTCATCGACACAAATAGACAATCGACCGTAAGCGCATTAGCAATAGCCAGTGATGGTCAGCGAGCAGTCATTGGTCATAGAGACGGGTCTCTGTGGAGAACTGATCTCGATAACAATCCAGCTGTGGCGCTGCTGGGCGGGCCTGGCGAAATAGTCAGCGTCCGGCGTATTGCAGACCGCTTTATATCCGCCCACCTAGGCGACGAGCATTCGGGCGGTGGCCTAGTGGCTATCGCTGGCAGCAGTAGACTTCGCTACGCCGATTGTTCTGTGTTTACTGCCAGCGGTCCGCCCCTATGCAGTCCACCGTACACAGCCGTAGGCTTGACCGGCCGAGTCTCGGTGGCAGCAATAACCAACACGCATATGAGAGAAGTGTTTAGCGCACAGACAAAAACCGACATACTGAGTACCGCCTTTGCCCTGGATAGCCCCCATGTGTTTGTTGGTGGTGGACGCGACGGACGCGTGCGGCTCTTTGATACTCGCGTAGCCAGCGCCCAGCATGATCGCAAGCGAGGTCTGTTCTCAGCCGATTTGATGTCAAATTCCAGTGTCCACGGCGTTGGTGCTCATGGGTGGAGACTAGTGGCAGCGAGCATGGACAGCGGAGTGCGTATGTGGGATGTCCGTATGCCCGATGAACGACGGTCTGAGGTGTTTGCCGCAAACGATTGTTTTGGTTACTTGCATCAGCCGTCGGAGCTACTGTCGGCAACTAGGCTAGGTTTCGCCGTGTGCCAGGACTTGGTGGCAGCGGCTGGCAGCGATAACCAGATCCGCGTATGGTCTATGAGTACGGGCAACAACCTGCAAACTGTATCTTTGCCGCCATCTGCCGCTGCTTGCACTGCGATAGATTTGATCCTGTCCCCGGCCAAACTGCCAACGCTCATATACAGTCAATCAAACTCGGTCGCATGCTTGCAATAAACTTTCGAGGCAAAAGGCAGTAGACTAAAAAAAACAAAAAAAGTGGGGAGATGAGGGAGAGAAAAAAGAGCGAGGCCAGTAGTTTCATCCAAGAGTTTGTATATGGAGTGGCAATATGCTCAGCAAAGAAGAAAAAAAAAGTTGTTGTGGTCTTACGACCTCCGTGTCAGCCACGACTATGCAGAATACAGTCTTCAGATTGACAGGCTTTTTTTCTCCTCCCTTTTCTGTTTCCTTTTTTCTTTTCTTTTAACAAGTCATCAATTATTGCTTATTGATCTAACCCGACTCTTTGTTATATCAGCTTTTTTTTGTTTGCTTTCAACTTTACATAAAGTTGGAGGGACAACAAGCTATCTTATCTTAGTTACCAGTGGGGACGTATACCTGGGCTGCACGCTTGGACCATCTCGGTTGATTATCCGCTTTCCATCCTTTTTTAAAAAAGTTTATCGTAGCTCACTCAGTATGCCCGGCGCACCCGATACGCTTGACGCTGCGGAGGACCAAGGCAGCAGGGTTCTGCTAATGAAGAGCAAGGCCGCCCTATACTCGACACAGGGCCTTCTTAGCGGCATGCTGGCACTATACCGTGACCGACTAGTGTGGAACGAAGTCTCTAGTAAGTAAACAGAAACAACTGCATACCAAGTTATCAACCAAGCTGTCTGCCCGTATTACTAATCAAAGCACTTGTAGGTCGTTCGTCAAACATGCTCACCATCTCGATGGACGTCATGTTTGGAGCCACACTGTCTCCGCCAGGAAAATTCAAGTTCAAATCCTTCGAGGCAGCGTCAGTGGCTAATCTCAAAATAGAATCGTCCACGCATTTTACCGTGTACACCATCATGTCACGTGAGAGTGGAAAGCGACCATTGTGCGATACATGGTCGTTCAAAGTGGATGACGAAGACGAGTGCGCCATGTGGATCAGCCTGCTGAGGTGTGCCATCCGACCAAAGCTTGAAGGTAAGCACTCTCTGTCAATTGTAACTGTACACATTATTTTTGAACTCTTGTATCTAACCGCAAAACCTTTTTTTTTGTATCTAAAGTAGATGCTGAGGCAAAAGCCCTAGTCTTTTTGAACCCGATCTCTGGGCGACGCAAGGGCCAGAAGCTGTTTGATTCTATTGTCAAACCTATTTTCGAAATCGGATGCACGCCATATACGCTAATAGTCACAGAATCGGCGAGTCATGCAGCAGATTTTATCGAACACGAAGATCTCGCCGACTATTCTTGCGTCGTAGCCATGGGAGGAGACGGGATTTTGCACGATATCCTCAACGGATTTCTGCGGCGCAGCGACTGGCCAAAGTACAAGTCTCTACCACTGGGAGCCATTCCAGCTGGTACAGGCAATGGGCTAGCCAAGTCGCTTGACTGTCTGTGGCCTGAACAAGCTGCAGTCGCTGTCGTCAAAGCGCAATCGCGACCACTGGATATTATGAGCGCTGCTTTAGCCAACGGCAGCACGGAGTATTGCTTTTTGTCTATGACCTGGGGTCTGATAGCTGATATCGACATAGAGTCGGAGCGCATGCGCTGGGCCGGGCCCGCGCGACTAGATCTATATGGAACCATCCGCCTGATGAGCCTGCGCTATTACGGCGGTCGACTGCACTACCTGCCTGCCATCGACCATGAGCCCAGCGATAGCGGAGCAGAGAGCCAACATGCAGCAGACAACCATGGTCTAACGCGAAACGACGCTAATGGCTCCTCGGTCTCTAATTTGGCCGACCGTACTAACCAAGGACTGGATGAGCCATGGGGATTGCCAGCGCCTAGCTTTTCTTCGCCGCTGGTTCGTCGCGATTCGCCCAAGCTGCAGCCCACTAGGTCCTCGCTATCGCCTAATATCCAGCCGGCAGTTACTTTGCATCCGACACTGACAGCTGGCATTCAATTGCCAATCACTAAGGGCTCATTGCCGCCGCGGTGGAAGACTGTGGAGGGGCCATTTGCTCAAGTAATTGCCACCAATGTGCCTTGGCTCTCGGCCAGCTTCTTGGCCTGCCAGCGGGCTCGTATCTCAGATGGCACAATTGACTTGGTTTACTCGGGTGCAGTGAGCAAGTGGCAGATACTTCCGTATATCTCCAGTTCTACGCGAGATAATTTTATGAACAAGGACGGAGTCGAACACGCCAAGGTACGCGCCTTTATTCTCGAGCCTACTGGACTACGTACTACGAATAGAAGCGCCGAGAGCCACCTCGCCATTCAAAAGCCGGGCTGTTTGACCAAGCCACCGGGCAATGGTGCGCGTCCATTGTCGATGCCGATATTTTCCAGTATGAGGTCAAAATCAATAAGCAAGGGAAGCGAGAAGACTAGCAATATCTCGCCACGAGCCCCGGTTCCTGTCAGAGTCCGCAGCCACGCCTACACGTCGTATCATCAGCAGACGGCTGGGCGCAATAGCAGTCTTTTGGTTCAAGGATTTGCCTCGTCTCCGCCGTCGGTAGGCAGACCGATGGAGTCGTTAAAGGACATCTTTGTTAGAAAGCGGGAAATGTCGCAACCAGTCGACAATGCCGCCACTCTCTATGGCAGCGTGGAGCCGACCGAGTATCTCGATGGGCCGCGACCCCCAAAACAGGCAGTATTCTCGATCCGCTCGCAGACAGAAGTAGCGTCAATGTCTATGAACGAGCCCACTGCTATGACGCCGCCCATTGGACTGCCTGGCGAAGAAGCACTGGGTCTGCCGATTACTCACACACCCATCCCCACAGCGGCACATATTACCGAAGTGGGCGATAGCAAGCCCACTGCCGAACTTGGCGCTGATGCCGATGAGGGAGCCGATACTAATGACGGGTGCAGGTTGGTGGGCAACCTTGGAATCGTAGATCTTGACGGCGAGGTGGTTGAACTGGGTCCGATCAAGATCGAGTGTTTGGCCAATTTGATCAGTATCATTTGCCCACCGTGGCTCAATGAAAGCCAAACAGCTAGGGTCGGCACCATGCCAGTAGTAAAGGTACCCGAGTCTATTGCTGGAAGCCTATCGAGAGGCGGCTCTGTCCTCAGCTTCAACGTGTAGAGAAGAGACCACGCCTGCTATGAAGTAAGCCAATTCACACACTTTTTTATTTGCTCTTTTTTATTTTTATTCGCCTGATACTGCATAAATTGACTTAATTGGGTTGTTCGACTACGCCTTTATTCCCTAAAAAGGGCATCCCCTCCACCCAAAACGACGACCAAACTGTGCATTATATGTTGAGAACAGCTGACTTGCCTCGGATCCGTTGAAGGGAGGAGCGCAATAGGGGATTCTCGCAAGCCGTACATCGACCACCACTCGATCATGTTGCCACTTATCTAGTTTCGGGCAAACGAACAAGAGAACACACAATGGTACATGGGCACAATCCAACTTGCGCCTCAAATTTAAGCGATACATGCAGCTGCGCAGCGGGCAGGCAGATAAACATACAAGTGACTCTGCTATTGTATCGAATACCCCCGAATGCTTGCCCTTGAGCGCAATTACAATTGAATGGCTTGATGCCAAGAAAACTGCGGATTTTCTTACCTCTCCCTTATTTTCGAGGCATTGGGGGGAGTGGGAAATATGGAATTGGTTGGCGAAACAAGGCATTAAATATGCAGCTGAAAGAATAAAGTAATTGACGGTAACGCCGACGAAGATTCCTTTATGATCAGCAAAGATATTCACGCCGTGTGGTTCCGGATCCACAAGACCCCAGCCCCAACCTCGTCCTCTATCATTACGGATTTTACCCTCAATTGCATAAGGTGCCCAATCCAAAGACGTAATGTTTGGCCTATTTCTGGGTTATTCCGAGACATGCTTCTTTTCTATTCTTTTTGTACCGAATGGCATTACATACATTATAATCGGAAACAATATACTCCTTTTAGTCCACATGGGCTTAAATTGCCGAAAGCACATGTTTCACACATGAGAAGCTGAAGAATCGCATTTGCAATCAGGCGGGTAACAACAAGGGGTTGTCTACCGTTACTCATTGCGCAAACCATCATCGAGTGGCAGAGACAACTTCGCCTCCCCCATTTGTACAATGTGGCACGGTTTTGCTGCTACGCAATGCCGCTGCTAGAGGCTTACTCCCCGGCTTGCGATCTGCGCTCCCGTGGTCGAGTACAGTGGATGCAGTGACAATCGACCGATTTGACCGGCCATGCCGATTCGGCCGCATTGTTCATAGTTAATATGACAATGCCGACCAACCCTGAGTCATGGTATTTTTAACCTGTTGCCAGGAGATAGATAAATTCATTTAGCTCTGGTTGCAGTCTCCCCACGCTTTTTTTGCCGATGGAATATGCTTGGTTTCAATGACTAACTGCAACAAAGAGAAAAGATTGATAATTGGGAAGACCCTTGCTAAATGGTTTCAATATCTGAGTTGGTGTCTTTGCTCAACAAAGTGAAAGGCAACAACGGAATAAGAAGCACAATGCGATTGTCACAATA